>CAODLS014913089.1:0-28281 GCA_948243855.1 Flueggea neowawraea | reverse complement strand
CGGAGATATTGGGAGACATTTAGATACATTTGGAGACTAAAAATTATATAAAAATTAAAATTGGATGCATTTAGATACTATAAAAAATTGAGATTTGGATAAATTTCAGAGACTATTGAAAAATTTGTAAAAATTATATTAAAAAATGTAAAATTATATCAAAAATTTGTTAAATCAAATTTTATATAAAAAATGGATTTGAAGACATTTGGATACATATGGATACAACCAGATACATTCTGAAAGTCATATTTTTTTTCTCCCTTGGAATTTATCTTTTTAGGAAAAAAATCAATTTCTCGCAAAAATATCGTGTTTTTTCTAAAAAATATCTCAATTCTTGGTCAATTTCTTAGTCAATTAAAAATATGGTATTATTGTAATATGTTTCACGCGTGTTTCTATTTGTCAATATAGGTTTGGTGCATGACAAAAGCCCAATTCTAAATTTTAATTGGGTATAAAAATCAATTTTTTGCAAAGTATTCAACCCAATTAAACAATCCATTTTTACACGATGCACTTATGATATTTTATAATATTTATTTTGTACCTTTTACTTTTATTTATATGTTATATATTTATTTTTTGATAGTTTTAAAATCATAAATACATAGATTTTTAAATTTATTGACTCTTATTTATGTGTTGTTAGAATTTTGTTAACATTTTATTAGTGTTGTTCTATTTTTCAAAAATTAGAGTGTTGTTTATGCTATATTTGTAACTTGTATATCTTTTACAAAGATGCAGAACATATAAATATTAGTTTTACAACGTGTTTATACTATATTTGTAACTTATATATACTATGTTTATGTTATATTTATGATTTGTTTATGCTATGTTTGTAACTTGTATATCTTTTGCAGAGATGCAGAACGCACAAGTACTAGTGTTACAACTTACTTATGCTATGTTAACTTGTACATATTATGTTTATGACTTGTTTATTCTATATATGTAACTTTTATATATTTTACAGAAATGCAGAACATATAAGTACTAGTTTTATAACCTGTTTATACTATATTTGTAACTTGTATATATAATATATATACAACATACAAATATATATAATACATATAAACAACATATATACAATATTTAAACATCATATATACAAGTACGTGAAAATATAATTTAGAAATTCCATTGGTACGCTCGTAATATCAAAAATTGGGATGGTGAATCTGTAATATCAAATTTTGATCTCTGAATTGTGTAAAAAGATCAATAAACAATCTGAAAATTTTGGGGCCAAATACACAATTACCGAGACCACAAAAGCAAATTATGGAATCACGTATCAAAATATTGAAATTCTGGCAAGATATCAAAAATTCAATCTTGACTAACAATAATTATAAATTACAAACACATGCACTGTAATACCCAGTCGAATTCTGATAGGGCTCTCTGTAACTTTTTGTTCCGTCACGGTTTAATCTAGGTTGTTTGGAGTGTTGAGTGAGTGATTAATGGCATTTAGAGGGATCACTCGAGTAAGTATTATGGTGTTAATCGAGTGAGATGAACCATGTATCACTCGAGTAAGCCATAAGCATTACTCTAGTGAAGCGAGGCATGGATCACTCGAGTGAGCGCTGCAAATTCTGTAGATTCGACGTCGTGTTGGGCAAAGGTCTATATATACCCCCACCCAAATCTTTTGGCCTCATTCTCTCTTTTGTAACGCAAATCACTCCCATTTCGCTCTGAGATCATCTCTGGTTGTTCTCCATCATTCCTAGACGTCTATTGAGGTACGATTTCACTCTTACACCTCTCTTTTCCTCATTTATTTAAGATTGCTCATATTAGGGTTTTGGGTAAAATGTTCATAGGTTTGATTTCATGATGTCTCTGTTATAAGGATGGTTTGGGGTTGTTAGATCTTGCCTTTAGGAGTCTAAAAGCACTTAGATTAAACTTGGAATCATAAGAATCAAGAATGTCCATAAATGGGTTTGGATAAATTCGGGTTTGAGTGATTCTTGGGTGATTTCGAGTTGTTTTGATAGATTTGATCATAGATTCATGTTCAGGAGGTAAAATATAGACAATATGGGTGTTTAGGCATGATTTCTATCAGTGGAATCGGGTGGATCAAATTTTAGAAATTTTGGGTAGGTGACTTACTCGAGCAAACCATTTGCCTTACTTGAGTAAGCCAGAGTCTTAGATTACTCGAGTAAACGGTTAGTGTTACTTGAGTAAGCCATGGTCCTGTGGACTAAAGTTGTAATTTTTCGCATTATGGTGATTTCTAAGAGTTAGGGGACTTATCTGGAGATTTTGACCACTTGGACGACTATTAGAACTCTTTGAGGACCGATTGGTAAATCTTAAAAAGTTTGTGGACTAAAACATAATTTTACATTAGTTGAGGATCAAACTGTAATTTTACATAGATTTTAGATTTTAGATCTAAGGTGAAGGATTCTTATTCGATATAGGTTTTTCAGTGCCCTCGAACGTCAACATCTGTATTTGCATATCATGCATCCAATATTGTCACAGTACCACATTTTGACATTTGTTATGTTTGTTTCCGTATCTGTTTCAGCTTCCTATTTTTGCCACCACGACCAGCCACCTGTTATTGGCGCTTAACTGGATCCTTAGCTTTGGATACCAAGTGAGTGAAATGACAGTTCAGACACATAGATTGTGTCTCCAAATTATATGTTTTTGTTGTGTTCAACATTTCTCTGGAAAATGGATGAACCAATGGATTGACTAATTAATAATCCGGATTGTGTGATTATTAATGTTTGGTATTCATTTCTGAAAATAATATTTATATTTGGTATATATAAACCATATATATAGAAAACGCACATGCACGGTCGAAATCAATTTTACTGAAAATATTTATATACCTTATATAAATATTCAATAGCTGAAATAGAGTAATTTATACCAATGAGTAGTCAATGCCCAGTTACCAGGGTTTATGGTAACCATGTGTCTGGTTCAGTATGGTGGCAAAGTCCACCCTTAATATATTTATCTGTCAGTTTTAGGTTACATATCCATATTCATTTCTGATATACGTATATGAAATTTATTTTCAATATGTACCTGTCTGCTGTTTATTTTGGGTGCGAACATTTTTTAGAATGGATTTCTGAACTAATATTAAATATTAATCTCTATATGTATATACCATTATATCTGCATGCAAAATAGTTCTGAAACGTTTTCAAAGTGTTTTGACGAGGCATGGAGCCGTTCTGAAGTGTCATTTTCTCACTGAGGATTCTTACTCTTTTTCTCTATTTCTTGTATATTTTTCCTTATCTTAATTCTCATGTTCACTTTTGGCATTCAAAAATCGTCCGACACCTTGATCCTAGTGAGGCGTTCCAGTTGATTGTGAGTGCCCTTTCGGTTCGAGCCCTTTTTGTTTTGTTTAGAACTCTACACCAAGATGGGTTGTGACAAATGTGGTATCAGATAGTTAGGTTCCGTATTGTCTGTGTCAGTGTGGAGCATATGTATCTTTGATCGATTCAGTCCAATTTGCTTCTGTATACCCTTATGATAGTTATCTCGGCACTGTGGCAATCACTTGCATTCTGACATCAGCATGTATGTTCTGTCTATCTATATCTGAAGTGATGGATCGTTGTGGTTTTGGTTGTGGTAGACCTAGGCAATAGCCTGTCGAGGACGTCACCCATTCTGTAGTGGATTCGCATGATTCACATAACACGCCAGAGGTTATAGCGCCAACACCTCAGCAGTTGTAATACCCCAGTGGATTGTGGTCGAATTCTTATCGAATTCTCTGTAATGCTTCGTTTAATTCTATTTTGATATTGGTTGTTGGAGTGTTGAGTGGGAGATTGATAATTTTAGTGAGATTGATAATTTTAGTGGGATTATTTGAGTAAGCTTTGTAATGTTACTCGAGTAAGATGACCCATGGATTACTCGAGTAAGCCATTTGGATTACTTACGAATATGAGGTGTTGATTACTCGAGTAAGTATTTCGGTTACTCGAGTAAGATGTGTTCTCAGATGAACACGAAGAACACCTGTGACAGAGCCAATATCGATTCCACTGCATCGGATGGTGCCAGCATAGCTGAATGAGTTAGAGACTCAGTTGAAAGAGTTGTTGGACAAGAGATTTGTTCAACCGAGCATTTCACCTTGAGGCACTCTGGTCTTATTTGTAAAGAAGAAGGATGTAAGCCTTCGTATGTGTATTAATTACCGACAATTGAACCAGGTAACAATGAAAAATACTTTGGATACATTAGGATGTATTCAGATCTTCGTAAATCCTATTGGTGGCTAGGGATGAAGAAAGACGTAAGTGAGTTTGTTATTCAGTGTTTGACTTGTCAACAGGTTAAGTTTGAGCACCAACGTTCTTCCGGTTTACTTCAACAGATGCCTCTTTTGGAGTAGAAGTGGAATCGCATCATGATGGATTTTGTGGTTGGATTACCGAGGACATCATCTGGATATATTCTATTTGGGTCATTGTGGATCGATTGACCAAGTCAACACATTTTTTGCCTGTTAAGATGACATATGGAGTGGCACGATTGTCGAAGTTATATGTAGACCAAATTGTATATTTGCATGGTGTGCCAGTCTCTATAGTGTCTAACATAAGTCCTCAGTTTACTTCGCAGTTTGGTGTAAACTGCAAGAAGAGTTAGGTACTCGATTGGACTTCAGCTATACTTTTCACCCGCAGACTAATGGTCAGTCCGAGCGTACAATTCAGACTCTTGAGTATATGTTGAGAGCGTGCGCTGTGGATTTTGCCAGTAATTGAGATTCTCATTTTCCATTGGTAGAGTTTGCATACAACAACTCATACAATTCGAGTATCGAGATGACGCCTTATGAGGCTCTATATGGTAGGAAGTGCAGATCTCCTCTAGGTTGGGTCGAGGCCAAATAGAGTGAGCCTTTGGGCCAGATCTTATTTTGGAGACTACTGAGAAGGTTAGACTGATTCAGCAATGGATTCAAACTGCCCACAGTCGTCATATGAGTTATGTTGATCCCAAGTGTAAACATTTAAAATTTACAGTTGGTGACCATGTATTCTTGAAAGTATCACCTATGAAAGGTGTTATGAGATTTGGGAAGAAGGGAAAGTTGAGCCCGAGATACATTGGTCCATTTGAGATTATCAGCCGAATTGGAGCAGCGACATATGATTGGGTATAACTGTCTCAGTTTGCTTCTGTTCATCCAGTGTTTCATGTTTTGCTTTAGAGGAAGTATGTTCCAAATTCGTCGCATGTTTTGGCTCTGTAGTCGGTTGAGCTCAGGTCAGATTTGTTCTATGATGAGGTTTCGATGAGGATCGTTGACCGTCAGGTCAAAAGACTTCGAAACAAAGAGATTGTTTCGGTGAAAGTAATTTGGAGGCATCATTCTGTCGAGGAGGCCACTTGGGAGGCCGAAGATGAAATTCGGCGTAGATAACCGCACCTGTTCGACTCTGTTGATCCATAGGTTTGTGTCATTAATTTTTGTCTTTGCATTCTTGCATTGCATACCTGCATGTTGCATGTTGTTCGTGTGTTCGTCATACACTAGATATGTTTTGTGATTGGTAGCCGAGCTTTTGATTCAAGTTTTGTTTTGGGAGATCCAAGGTTGATCTTAGTTGTGATTTGTGTTGTTTCAAAATTTGAGGACGAGTTTATTTTGAAGGGGAAGTATGTAATACTTGTTAAATTCTAGTCAGATTCTAATAGGATTCCCTGTAGTATTTCGTCCAATCCTATTTTGATCTTGGTTGTTGGAGTGTTGAGTGGGAGATTGATAGTTTTAGTGGGATTACTCGAGTAAGCTTTGTAGTGTTACTCGAGTAAAATGACACACGGATTACTTGAGTAACCTATTTGGATTACTCGAGTAATATGAGGTGCGGATTACTCGAGTAAGCCGTGTTCTTAGACGAACACGAAGAACAACTAGGAATGTGTTACTAGAGTAAACATGTGGCTTGCTCGAGTAAGCACTGGATTTGGGTAGGGGCCTATAAATACCCCCACCCGACTCATTCGGCCTTTCACTCTTATTTCTTACTCAAATCACTCTCATTCTGTCCATCATTCGTTCCCATTGGTTCCCCTTCATTCCTGATCATTTCTTGAGGTAAGATTGAGCTTCCAAACTCTTCTTTACTTTATTTTTCATCATTCTTGCAAGAATATTCATATTAGGATTTTGAACAATTGTTCATAGGCTCATGTTTATGTTATCCCTATAAGAATGCTTGTTAGGGGTTGACATATCATGCTATTGGGGGTCTAGAAACACCAAGAGGTAGCCTAGATTCATGGGAATCAAGGATGGTAATAAATGGGTTTGAACCATTTCGGTTTAGGTTGATTTTGGGTTATTTGGAGTTGTTCTAATAGTTTTGTCCATATATTTTTTTTGCAGGTTATTTACAACCAATTTGGGTTATTGGGAGCATTTTTGATCTGTTAAATCCAGAGTTGGTTGACTTTGGAGATTTCTGGGTAATGTCTTACTTGAGTAAAGCACATAGACTTACTCGAGTAAGTACATAGACTTACTTGAGTAATATTTTTTGTGCCTTACTCGATTAAACGAATTAGCTTACTAGAGTAAGCATAGGCGTGTCTTACTCGAGTAACCAGAGTTGCTTACTCGAGTAAGCTGAGGGATGTCTTACTCAAGTAAGCCTTGGTGTTGCTTGGGACCAATTTTGTAATTTTGTATATTTGAGATTTCCAATAGTTTGAGGTCTTATTTGGAGGTTCTGACTATTTGGAGGGCTAGTTAGTAATCCTGGTCTATTTTGAGGTCTTTTATGTAATTTTACACTGGTTGGAGACCAAACTGTAATTTTATGTAGATTTTAAATTTTGGGTCTAGAATGATAGATTATCATTCAATATGGATTTTTAGGGATCTTCAAGAGTCCGCATTTTCATTTTCATATCATGCATTTGGTATTGCCATAGTACCGCATCTTGATTTGTCTCTGATATATCTGTTGATATATATTCGTTTGTTCAACTTTTTGTTCTTGTCCGAGAGACTACCCATAGGTAAGTGGGGCCTAATGGGTGTTTGCACTTGGATTTTCAAGTGAGTGAATAGTAGCATCAGACACATAGGTTGTGTCTCAAAACTCTATTATGGTTTTTGCTTTGTCAAACATACTCTAAAATTGGACTAATATAAGGATTGACTAATGATAAACTAGTTACATGTTATTAATCACAATTCTATTTTGAACTGATATATATATACTATTTATGTCATCTATTTGATTTTGATGCTTCTTTGCATGCTTTGCTTTTATACTGTGTAATAGTATAATTTGATTTTGGATTTTATTATATGGGACACCTATGCTACGAGTAGTAGTGGCCTTTGCTACATCAATGATTTGCGAAATCCCAGCTATCAGGGATGCTGGTAGCCATGTGTTATGTTCCAACACATGATTTGATATTGATTTGTGGAGGAGTTCACATCATTTGTTATTAGTGCTGACGCACAACTTTTCTTTGGTCCCATACATTTGTATATATGCTTTGACTATGAAAATGATAACTTGGTTTTCGGCATCTGTGCACATTGTTGCTTTGTTTGTGAACTTTTGCGAAATGATTTCTAAAAGGCTATTATTAAATATAGCGTGTATATATGTATACCTGCTTGTTGTATACATATATACCTGCTTGTTGTATTTTTGAACTGTTTTCAAAACAGCCTTGTGAGGCACGTATGAGACGATCTGAAGTGTTATTCCTCACTAGGCCCTGACCCCCTTTTATTTTCCCTGCCTGCTTGATTCTTTTATCACAGGTTGACAGATTTTGGCTTCGGCAATTTTTCTGCATCCTAATGCCAGTGATGCGTTTTTTAGTTAGTGATGCCCTTTTGTCCCGACTCCCCTTTTGTATTGTTAGAGCTATGCACCAGGATGTAGTTGGGTTACATGGTTGCCATTTTGGCTTTTGTTATATGTTTACACTGAACTTGATATATATATATATATATGATTTCTTATTACAAGCGTTTTACAAATGCTTTAATAATCTGATTAAATGGGGTAGTATGTTCCGATCTTTGAGACTTGTACGAGATGGGTCGGGCTTTTACAGATGGTACACCTCGTATTTGGTTACGGGCTCACAATGGGTCGTGATAGTAATAGCCACAGCTTCAGCTTTAGCAGCTTATCACAGCTCAGATAGAGCTATTTGAGTGTATGACCCGAGTTCTCGACCGTATAGAGATAGCTAATCCAGGTTAGGCAGCTGAAAATCAGCCAGATCCTCTAGTTATAGATTAGCCAGCACCGTTAGTAAGAGCAACACCAGTTCCGCCATTGGTGCCACCAGCACCACTACCTCAGCTAAAGGAGGTCGCAACAGCTGCTCCAGTGGGTGCACCTGTAGCACCACGGACCGGAGAGGATGATATTCTAGATAGGTTCATAAAGCTCAAGCCATCCAGATTATTAGGTGTGGAGGGAGAGGATCCCTATGATTTCTTCCTTGAGGTAGATTATCGTTTTAAGGCTTAGGGCATTACTGATGATGTCAGAAGGGTCAAACTCGTCATGTTCCTTCTAAGCGGTCATGCAGCTAGGTGGTGGAGTAGTCTTGAGGCTCGGAGAGAATTCAGTTGGGCCAAATTCAAGAAGGAGCTCATTGCATCTGTCCTTCCTCGGAGTATCCGGGACAAGAAGACAGATGAATTAAATGATTTCCATCAGGGGATGATGTTAGTGATAGCATATGAGGAGAAGTTCAAGGATTTGAGTAAGTATGCACCTCATCATAGTCAAGAAGAGGACACCTTGGCTAGAAAGTTTCTGGATGGGCTGCGTCCCACAATTAGTAGAATAGTAGCGGCTCTTGGGTTGACTACTATGAGGCAGATTGCAAAGGTTGCTAGAGGCATGGAGTATATGGATAAGAGGCATCCAAGGGAGTCAAAGAAGGCGAAGACCAAGGGTACTTTAGGTGGCCAGTAAGGCCGAGGTCAGGGAGCCCAGTCGAAGCAGAGGCATCGATATTATTTTGGAGGGCAGAGGCACAGTCAGAGCACTCAAAGTCACAGTGTGGCTCAGCCAGCGGTGTAGAGTAAAGGTCAGAGCATAGGGGGCTCGTATCTGCCTTGTAGTACCTGCGGGGGGAGGCATCCCGAGATGTACAACAAGGCAACTGGCAATTTTTTCTACTATAGACTATCATGGCATTATATAGAAAAATGTCATGTGAGGTTAAGTGTTGAGGCTCAGGCTGGGCAGTCTACAACATAAGGGTTAAGTGCAGCTGGTGTTGGCGCTGGTAGGGAACCGATAAAGGCTTAGAAACTTGCAGTCAGGCTGGTCAGGGCAATGGCCAAGGTCTAGCAACTCAGAGCAGTGCTTCATGAGCGCAGGCTCAGGTCTATCACCTTACCTGTTATGAGGCACATACCTCCAATGTTGTAGTTACTGATACACTTTCTATATTTGGTACTCAATCATATGTATTATTTGATACTGGTGCATTTCATTCATTCATCACTCCACCTTTTGTTGAACGTGCTGGGTTAGTGTTATGTTAGTTGAATAATTTGCTAGAGATTTCATCACCTTTGGGTAGCAATATGCTAATTGATTATGGGGTTCAGGGTTGTGTGATTTCCATTTATGGGCATGAGTTAGTGGTCGACCTCATCTTATTAGATGTGGGAGAATTTGATGTCATCCTGGCTATGAAATGGCTTTTAGAGTGGCACGCTACTCTAGACTATTTTGCAAATAGAGTATGTTTTCGACCGCCTAGTCAGATTGAGTTCTATTATCAGGGTGAGCGAGACAGTGTGGTATAGAGTTATGTATCAACTGTTAGATTAGAGATAATGATGCACCGAGGATGTGAGGTGTATTTAACTTTTGTTCTAACCGAGTTTGAAGGATTGAGGATCGAAGATGTACCAGTGGTTCGAGAGTTCCCAAACGTGTTTTCAGAGGAATTACAGAGACTTTCGTCCAATTGGGAGATTGATTTTACGATAGAGGTATAGCCTGGTACCGATCCGATGTCGATTTCATCGTATTGGATAGCGCCAACAGAGCTGAAGGAGATAGAGACTCAGCTGATGGAGTTGTTAGACAAGGGATTTGTTCGACTGAGCATTTCACTTTGGGACGCTCCTGCATTATTTGTAAAGAAGAAGGATGAGAGCCTTCGTATGTGTATAGACTATCGTCAGCTTAACAAGGCAACGATGAAGAATTGATATCCATTTCTGAGGATAGATGATATGCTCTACCAGTTGCAGGGCACACAATGATTTTCTAAGATCGACTTGAGGTCAGGATATCACTAATTGAGGATTACAAGTGAGGACATTCCTAAGACTGTGTTCAAACAAGATATGGTCACTATGAATTTCTAGTGATGTCGTTTGGTTTGATCGATGCACCAGCAACATTCATGGATTTGTTGAACAGGGTGTTTAGACCATATTTGAATCGGTTTGTGATTGTCTTCATCGATGACATCCTGATATACTCGAGGAGTAGGAAGAGCACGATGACCATATGAGGTCAGTGTTGCAGACTTTACGAGAACATTAACTTTATGCTAAGTTCTCGAAATGTGAATTCTGGCTTGAACAGGAGGCGTTTCTCGGACACGTGGTGTCGAGAGAGGATATTTTGGTAGACCCAAAGAAGGTACATATTGTACTCCATTGGGAGATGCCTAAGACCTTTATGGAGATTCAGAGCTTTTTTGGTTTAGTCGAGTGCTATAGGAGGTTTATCTAAGATTTCTCTAGGATAGTTGCTCCTGACTCGGTTAACTCAAAAAGGAGTTAAGTTTGTATGGTCTGATAGGTGTAAGGACATTTTTTAGTAGTTAAAGAAGTGTCTAAAGAGTGTGTCGGTGTTGATTCTGCCATCGGGTTCTGGATGTTTTGCGGTGTATTGCGGTGCATCGAGAGTTGGTCTAGGTTGTGTATTGATGCAACATGGTAAAGTAGTTGCCTATGCATTGAGACAACTTAAGAGGCACCAACAGAATTATCCTAAACTGATTTTTTGTCAACAAAGTTTGTCATCATAAAAAAGATGTTAAAAAGTGAGAGATTATTGAAGTCAGGACTTTACTAATTTAATTTCAAGCATTTTCACTTCTCTTTGAAATCTTGCTATATGAAATTCTATGCTCACAATCAATAAACCAAACAATTGTGTAACCAAGAAAAGAAGAACAAAATCGAAGAAAGAAAAGAAGAGAAAAGAAAATAAAAGGAAAAGAACAAAAAAATAAAAAAGAAAATAAAAAAAATTAGAGTCTTATTTTCCATATTTATTTGTACTCTTTAACATACTAGCTACACTCTGGTCACTACAGGTTCATAAGAAAGTTTGGTCTCAAAAGTTTAATGGGAAGATTTAAAAGTGTTTTTTTTTGTGTGTATATGTAATGCATTGCTTGTATTAAAATAATATTTAACATATAGTATAAGGAATACATAAATGATTACATAGTAATGAGAAGACTGGCACACCTGTTGTTGAAATAGGCTCATTTGATGCAAACTTGGTCAATCGATCAATAATAACCCAGATGGCATCATACCCGGCAGACGTCCAGAATGAATTTTTTTTTCATATTGCACCATGTATCTGGGCTACCCTACATCTAGTTGAGGGAACTTAACGAGTCTAGAGTAATTCGTATTTGGGAGTTTGATAGACATCTCGAATGATGGGATCCTTACTACTAACGTTGTTGCATTCCCAGGATTCAAACTCAAGACCATTATTTAAGCTAAAACAAATCTTCTTTGAGTCCTTAACAAAGTAGTAGAGACTATCAATGAGTTTTGTATAAATAATCTATTTGAGATTAAATATATTCCTCAGTAATAATCGTCTGCTCTCTAAACCACCTTGAAACTCTCTCAAATCATCTCTCATTTTCTCTCCTTGCCTCCCCATCAATTCCTATCAAGTTATTAAGGTGAGATCACTCTCTTATAAGCGTTGACAAGCTGAAAATATCAATATATTTTGGAGGTGATTTTGAACTTTCCCCTTTTCTATTTGACTATATGCCATGTGAATATGTGACTCACATGCTGCTTTTCTGTGGCCTTTTTTTAACCTTATTTGTCTTGATCTTTTCTATTCTGACTAATTTAAGAAAGATGGAATGTTGCAGTTGTGTATTGATTATCGACAACTCAATCGGGTGACCGTAAAGAACACACATGCCCTGCAACTAAGTCAATATTGAAGTAAACATTTCTTTAACTAGAATTTTTAAAGTCAAAATGCATAATTATAACTTGTATCTTTAATTGAAAGAATAGAGGTCATTGTCCCTAAAAACGTCTTTTTCAGCAAGTACATGCTAATGAATTCATTTTTATTGTCTTTTGTCCCTAAAACTGAAAAATTGCCTTTTTTCCCAAAAATCTCCAATAATTAATTCCTTTGGATGAGCTTTGTCATATCTCCACTTCTTGGGAAGTCTTTTGCCTTGCTCATTGATAGGAATTAAAGAACCTTCTTGGTGGTCATCAATAGTGTTGGATTTAAAGCTGGATCAATTTCTAACATTTTTTGATGTTTCTTATGCATTCCTACAAAGTATGGAAGGATCATAGCTCACATGGGTTCAAATTTTCAGGCATCTCCTTATTTTGAATGTCATAACTCAATTTTTGAAATGGTTGTGAACAAATTAGTGGGTGATTTTTTATCTTGGGATAAATTTTATTCACGTGATAAGTATTATTTTAGTTCTTAAGGTTTGTCAGGCGAAGGGTTCAGGACCTAAAATCTTTTTCAGGATCATGTAGCCAATTTAGAACCATCACTTTAGTGGCTTTAACCTGAGTGTTGCACTGAGCTTATTAGCTTCTATAATTTCAGGATATGGGTGGCTTGTAGCATCATCCCTCTTTTCCTTCTTCTTCTTGCCTCTTAAGTGCCATCTCTGCGCCTCTCAAGACTACTTCTACAACCAAGCCTCTTACGATCCCTACTTCTGCTTTGGTTCTTTGAAGGACTCTTTCACCTACCATGGTTCCTATCTCTTCTCTCACGCTCTCTACCTTCCCTTTCTGTTTCTCGCTCCCTATCACAACCATAATTCTTTTCTTTTCTCAAGTGGTAACAATTCCTCCCTTTGTCTCGATCATTGTCCTTATCCTTATCCCTATATTTTTCTCTATTTCTTCCACATCCTTTCTCCCTATCGTAATATCTTTCCCTATCATAGTCCTTATCCTTCTGAATTTTTTTTAAAAAATACCCTGCTACAAACATATAAATAAAAGAGAAATGAACTGAAGCAAAGGAGTAGTCAAAACACTGGCACAACTTCATATAATACAAGCATTTACCCTTAATTACGTTATGATAAATTTGTATGATCCATCATACTTCACACTGCCAGTGCAGAGAAACCTATCACGATCATTAGATATATATTACTATAGGAAGTTTTTTTAAAACCTTCAATCGCATTATAATGCCATCGGGAAGATGTGAGAATTATACAACTTCCTTTATTGTTCTTATTAGAAATAGGTCCACCCATATCGAGTTATGGGTGGAATCTAAACCCAAATTGGAGTGGGTATAAATTGAGTTGACCACAAAATGGGTTTTAATGAACCTATTGCTACTTGGATTTGGAGATAGGCTTTTAATTGGTTTTAGGAAAGTCAAATTCTGGTCAATATATAACACTGACTCAAAACCTAATCCATATGTGTCTATAGAGAAAAAAACACGTAAAAGCATTCTCCCTCTCTTTGGTGTGCATGTGTGATGTCATCCTTGGTGTATAGATAGAGAAGATGCCTTTTTTCGTTGGACATTCAATCCCTCCTGCAATAAGATCATTCCGAGGGGCTTTTAAGTTACAGATACATGTCATGTTCCCATAGCAACAGGTTGTTTCTTGTGTATCCAATCGAGTTCTTTTCGCTGCATGTATCAAAGTATTTTTTTGATCCTCTGTATAATTATTCATTAATTTGATATTGTTTATTTTGGTATGGATACGATATAAGAGAGCTAGGTTAGTTTGGATAATTTATTCATTTAATGTTGTTAGTCATGCAACCTAGATGCTCAAACAAATCTATCTTGCATGTGTTTTTTTGCCATTTACGTGCATTTTTCAATCTGTTTTCGATTCGACTGTCTAAAGAGGCTAGATAAATAGTTAGAATTTTGTTATTTTGACCCACCAGTGAGCTCAAGACCCTTAAAAACATAAACGGATAGAAGACATCCGCTGGAATTGCACCGAAAGGCAGCACGTGAATGCCACGCTCCAACACCAGTTCTAGTTAAGCGCGTGGAGCGACGCTAAATGATGCAGCTGCTTTTGATGCATAGGGCTGATGTGGCACAATGTGATTCGTCCACATCATTAGAGCCACCCAATTTAGACATGCCATTTGTCATGTAGTTGTTGACAAAGAGGTAACGTGTGTGCCCACACAAACCAGCTAGTGACACATGGCCAACAAACCCTTGTCACATCCAGATCAGTGACATGTGTCACTTGCTGACCGGACGACACTCTAGCACATTTGGACCGAAAAAAACATGAAACCTAACATATGTTGACATGTGTATGACATGTAGGCGACATGTGGCATATGCTGATTGAATAACACGTCAGCAATTAGGAACTAACCATTAGGTAACACGTGGCATGCTTGGCCATTTGGAAGCCACCTCAACGTCATGTGGCATGAAATATGGCACTTCCAACCTGGATCTTCCTGCCATGTTAGCATGACATGGACCTATCAGATGTTGACATGTGGCATCAGTTGACACGTGTATCTATCTTGTTCTAACACATGTTGGAAGATAGGTAAAGGCACGTGCAAGCGCATTGTGTGGCTCCATCCCTGGCTGATGCATGGAAGCACGTGACAACATTTTTTACCACCATTTTTTTTATTTTTAGACAGAATTGAAATTTACAATTTTTTAGATTTTTTGATATATTTTTTGTAATATTTTGAAATTCTAAAAGTATTTTTTGTAAAAGTTTGGATCGTAAAGTTTTTTGAATATTGTTTAAATTATGTTTCATAACAAAGGATTTTTCTAAAAATCTATTTGGGAAATTATTGTTTTTCAAACGTACAATTACGATTCCCACTTAGTAAATCAAGATAAATTTTTGATCATGGATAATATACGCATATGTATAGCCCTAGTCTATCTGTAATACTTTACAAGGATTACGATGGTTAAGTACTCATTGAGATCATAATTGGGATAGGATAAAGCCATAATGCATCGAAAGGAATTTTTTACATGAATCTCAAAATGCGATATGATGTTATAGATATGTTCAACATGTCATTTACATGCACAATACTTACAGTGTGTTTAGTATGAAATGAATATCGATTTCGTTTCATTTGTAAATGAAATGAAATGAAATCCATAAGGAATTGGATTTGCTAATGAATTTAAGTGTTTGGTATATATATACTAGAATTTCAATTCTATCATTTGCAAATGAATTCCTGTTTGGTATGACTTAAAAATTATAATTATTTGTAAATTATAACTAAAATACCTTTATATTTATAATACTTATCAAATTATGACAACAATATTGTAACAACAATTTTTTGTTCATTATTTAAATAATTATCTAATATAGATTAAATATTTAATTATTTAATATGAATTTAATATTAAATAATTAAATATTTTTTTAGAGGGAGGGAGGGAGGAGAGAGAGAGAATGAGAGGGGAGAGAGAGAGAAAGAATTGGGAGGGAGAGAGAGAGAGAGAGGGAGAACATTGTCCAAAAGAGAAATGACATGGAATTCATTTGCAAATAACATGTGTTTAGCTTGGATTTGCAAATGAACAATTTTAAGTTACTTTTAATTCTTTCATTTGCAATTCTTGGATTTGAGTTTTTAAAAAAAACCAAACCAAACACTAGAATTTGGATTTGCAAATGAATTCTATGAAATTTTAAGGAATTCATTTATACCAAACACTATGTTAGTGTATTGGGATGATGGTCTTAAGGAAAGTGAATTGGCATGAGTTGCATGTGATGATGAAGATTTGTTCACTCCATATATGAAGTTGAATTTCCATTGCGGTCCACTTTGGCTTTAGTAGTCAATGGAGAATGTGAGAGTTAGGCATTGCACCTATATTTTCATCACTTTATGTATGATTGTCATATATACAATCATGTCCCTTTAGATTTCTCATAAATAAGGAGTATTTAGTTGCTTCTTATGATTTATACGCCAAGTTGAGAATCAACCAAAGTACTTGAGGATCAACTAAATTCGTGAATATCTTCGATTGAAATCCAAGTGTAAAGTGATGAAAAGGAAAATGAACATGAGTTGTTTGCCCCTAAACCACTACAATAAGTGTGGAGTGGAGAACTGCAAGATGACTAATGCTACTATATTCTTAGCCATGTGCCTTTAAAGTTTGTTACTTTTACACATCTTATGGGTTGTAGATTGGTTATAAGTGTGACCTAAACTACTTAAAACTATAAAATGTGTTGCATATGTACACGAAACCTTGGTTGATAAAGACTAGGAGGCGCAAGGTGTATTCTTTGTGAAGATATCTCGTTATATTGAAAGATATATGTCATCACCTTTTTTGTAGGACAACAAGAGATTCCTAGTAATAAAAAAACATGAAGTCATATACTTTGTGAATGGCCTCTGTTGAATTAAGTACCATACTAGAATGAGGGTTAAATAGTGTGGCGGGAGAAACTTTGAACTTTTCTTGAAACTAAGTAAAGAGTAGAGAATAGAAGATTCAAGACCACCAAATTTTAAAGTGGTTCTGCCAAAATATTTAATTACATTCACCACCTAAGTTTCACCACTTAGGATTTGCACTATCATCAAATCTTGACTACAAATTCACTTTATAGCTAAGTGAGAACTCTTTACAAATTCTTGATTTCGATTCAAGAATAAACTAAACCAAGGATCTACCTTTGATCCCTAACCTCTTAATCACTCCTATATATAATTAAATTGCGTACCAAATAGAATTAGTGTTAGTGATATAAGCAATATAAATGGTATTTGAAGAACTAACTACTTGTATCAATAAGAGAGAGAAACTTTAATGCTTTGATGTTGGATGCAATAAGTGTATAAGTGTTGTATATACTTCATTGAAGTATCAAGCATGTTTATATACCTTTTCTAAGGTTTGGAGCTGTTGTGAGATGAGTACTAGTTGTTGTGGTATAAAAGAAATTGCATTAAATGCGTTGTCAGAGCCACTTACTCACATAGACAAAATTACTTACTCGAGTAACTTGAATGATTTTTCTTCGATGGACCATTTCTTAACACAAGTGTGAGTTCTAATGAAGACTTACTCGAGTATTCAAAAATTTTGACCATTGGAAATAAAATAGTTGGGACATTCAAACATCGTAGGTTGTCAGTCTTAAGTTTCGTTTTCAATTGAGTTACTCAAGTAGAACGAAGGCATTACTCAAGTAAATTGCTTTGCATCATCAAATTTGAATTTATGACACCAAATCCCGTGAAATCTGGCCTTTACTACCTATTGACAAATCTTCAATTTGACTTGGCCATTTGCTTACTCGAGTAGAGAATGACATTACTCGAGTAGAAAGATCTTGTGAAGTTTACTATCATCAGTCTTAGTCGAGTAGAAGAATAAGTTGGTCGAGTAAAAATTTGAAACTTGTCTCCCGTGTTCAATAGTTTTACTCGAGTATACAGATGGGGTTACTTGAGTGGACAAAATCTTGTATCCTCTCGAAGTGTGACTTATTACTCGAATGGAATATGTAGTTTGCTCAAGTTACTCAACATTTGTGCTATTTTTTAAAGTTTGGTTTACTCAAATAGAAGGATTGATTTACTCGAGTAAACAATCCTCGTTAGCTTCTTCAGGATCTCTACTTTACTCGAGTGGAAGTTTTTGTTTGGTCGAGTAACTAGATTCTAATTTCCAATCACTTGTAATACTGTCATTTAACTTATCAAACCCTCTTACTAAGTTTTGTTCAGCATCAAAACACAAAAAGGATCAAAATGTCAAACCACCTTTGGTTCAACAATCTTTCCTTTTTTAATGATGAGAAAACATGTAAGAGTTTGATGCTCCCCCTTTGTATATGAATCTATCAAAGTCATAAGAATTGGGAAAATTGATCAAGGTAATTGACCTTGTCTCAAGTGCTAGTTGCCAGAAATTTAGTCCACATCATTTGGCCCATGTGTTTAGCTCCCCCTCAATATATTGTTCATTTCACATTAATCAACTATACATATCAAAATTAATCAATCTAAGTATCAAAAATCAAAATATATAGCAAAATTCTTTTATCAAACTCACACATTTGCTCCCCTTTTTTCCATAATGAAAAAAAAAAACACAATTAGCCAAACACAAGAAAAAACAAGTATAAGCATGATAAGCAAGTTTTATACAAATCATCAATATCCAAAATAGAGGCTTAGCACACACATAGTTGTCATGAACCAAATTTAGCCATGATTGGCGCAAGAATCGAGGGAGCAGGGCCGCCTCGAAACTTGAATACCTTGGATATCCGAACAGATTAACCTTAATAAATTCTTCTTCAAAAGAATAATTACTCCACTAACTATATGATAACCTTAATATAAGTCTTGTTACTTCCATTGAAATTTCAGCTAAGTTTTCCCTATATTATAAGCCTCTCCCTGTCATCAATCAATTTAATTTCCAACAAATCATCATAATAATCCATCGTCAAATCAACTAAACGTTCAAACCAGTTCAGTTCAACAATCTCACATAAGTCAAACCTATCAACTAGAGATTACAAGCTAAGTCACCATACACAACATCTAGAATTATAATACAAGTTTTATGAAATTTACATAGGCAAAATAGAATAATATATGTACGAACAAGTGTGCTACAAAACGAACAAAGAAGTCTCAGAACCAACTGACCTGTAAAACGAAAAACGAGATGGGGGATGAGCTTTAAGCTCAATGAGTAACAAGCATACACAAAAGGATACCAGGCATATATAATTTAATACCAAAAATTGATTTAGTTATAAAGAAAACGCTATTTGTTACAAAAAGGGTTACTAACTTCTTCTCGACCGAAAACCATTAAGCTTTAATGATTATTTTTAATAGACAAATAAATAAGGTATAATCCTACAAAGGAATTTTTCTAAACCAAAAACATAATCTTGTACTGAATATTTAATACACCATAATTCAACAAAACAAATTCTCAAAACATAAACTTGTTTAACCATAAATATGAAATCAATTTCTTAAATTGGCATATTGAATACGCATGCATAATTTTAAATACATAGAGGCCAAAAACAAAACACACAGATTCATCAAACGGAGCTAGCGATACCTCTCTCACTAGTGGAGCCTTCTAGCAATCACCTCTCCTACTAGTGGAGTAATCCAGCATATACCTCTCCTGCTGGCTGGAGAGAATATTGAAAATGAAGTCACACAATATGCCCTGTTTTCATACAAGGTAAAATCATAAATAATTTTTTGTTATCCGAAAACCAAATCTCAAATTACAATAATTCTTGGCACTTTGCTCATTTGAAAATCCTTTTAATAAATCATAAACTTTCTTATAACTAAATCCAATATTTGGAAACCAAATTCTCTAACGAACTCGATATACTTTTAAATTTTAAAACTAAATCTCAAAACATTGACCAAAACCAATCAACAAAATAATAAGCAAACAAGAAAGAATGTATACAAGTTACTCACCATATTCCAAGCGTCTGAGCTAACTACGTTGGGCTCGATATGCTCTTCAGAATCTAGTACAACAAATTATCTATTTAAATCAAAATCAAATCATTTACAAATACAATCATGCATTTTCCTATCCCAAGAATGCCTAACTAAATTTATTGCTTAATGAAAGAATATCCTTTCCTATTTCTATGGCTTAACTTTTACCGATGCAAATTTGAATTTACTCAATTCCTATAAATAACGAACATCTTCCAAATCCATTTTCTTAACTCAATTTATTCAATTAATGAGCCTCTCAAATTTCATGTTTCTCCCATATCGAGACTTTATTCTTGGGTTTATAATCTAGTCAATGAAAATCCATTTTTCTTGTTTCCATTTAATTCCTTTAACACCCAATGGAATAATTATAACACAATTAACAATTTCTCTAAGAATTTCACCAAACCACAATTCTAGGATTCAAACTAAGTACCACATGCATGCAAAAAAAAATCCTAGAATTTCTATGTTCTAATAAGATTATTAGCACCTTAACACTCCTAAAACAACTTATACATTTACTTTGAATTTTATTAAATTCGGATAAAATTCTATCTCCAAAATTTTCCTAACCCTAACCATCAAAATTCCAAAATTAGTCTACCAAATCACTACCCACAATAAAACAATATCTTAGTACTATAATTCTTCAAGTGAAAGCAACCTAGACTAAAAATTCTCATCAATCAACTTCGGATTTCATGAACATCCAACTCTAAATCCCTTCTTTTTGCGTCAAAACAACAATGCATTCAAGCCTTATTATGGGTAGGTTGTTCAAGAAGTGGAACTGGTTAGAGAAATTGGAAATAAAGCCAAATAAACAAAGAAAAGAGGAAGGAAGTGAGATAGGATAGAAAGGGAGAGATGGAAGTGGTGGTCACGGGTTACAAAAATGAGGAAGGAGAGAATGTGTTATTTTAAGTAATGGGTGGCAAACATGTTAATTTTGTCCCTAAAATCCTTTATAATATGAAAATCATTCCTTGCATTTGATGACTTCACAACTTAATCCCTAATTATACTTGACAAAATTATGTTCTATTTTTTTCCAAGAATGTTACAATAGTCAAAATCATAAATATGGCGTTGGTAAAAACACATCCAAGCTATGAAGCAAAATCTATCATAGAGGTTAAAGATATTCAAAGCATAAAATATAAAAATAAAAACATCTAATGTCATAATATACATCAAGATAAAATAAATAGGTCTCATAATATGAAAAATGCAATATGCATGAAGAATATATCAATCCAAAAGGCAAGTCACATCAACCAACTTGGATATCATCCTCGAGAAATTCTGCATAGCATTCACCTTAGCCCCCAAAGGAGTAAAATCGTTCTTCAAAGCTTGAAATTCACTAGCACTAATGGAAATATTGCCCCTTGAAGCACTAGCTTCTAGATCTTGGAACGAAACGATCAATGGGTAAAGGAATGTGAACATTTGGATCAACAAGGATGTTGTTTTCTCTCCTCACATGGGGCCCATAAAATCCAACCACTACTCCTTGTATGGATCATGCGACTGCTAGCTAAGTGGACATTAGTGAACTTCCAATTGTGAGGAACAAGATGTTGATGTTATGCATTTGGAGAATCTTAGCAATGAGGACTCTATAAGGAAAGCCTTTCTTGTTTTTGTTCTTATAATAATTTTCCTTGTGAAGTTTCTTCCATTAGAACTTTATCCATCTCATGATCAATGAAGCATAAGTAAGGGCTCTTCCTTCACATAGTACCAAAAGATCTCCACATCCAACATACTAATGTAATTTTGAGTGTCTTTCTTAGTAGTGATGTTACGTTTGACGGCACAATGCATATATATCGACAAATCCGTAGCCTCGAGTCTAACAAACTTCCAAACATCAACTAATGCAAGTGTTCTAAGAAGGCTCCAACCTTTCTTCATTGTCAATGCCCTGGATCCCTCAACCTCATCCTCTGTGGCCTCACTGTCACTATCATCCTCTTCCTCCTCATCATCCTTTATTGTCCCGATAGGAGTAACTCCACCTTGTGACATAGAAAACCACTCACATAACCTTCTTTCAGATACACACACAACTTTACCACACACTTTAGACCTCAAAACAATCTCCTCATCATTAGACGTTTTCATAAGCACCATTTTTGCATCAAATTCCCTAACCAAGTCTTCATAAATCACATCATAACATTTCAACATTCACTAAGCCCTACCTTGGCAAATACTAACTCCAAATCATAACATGCAATTCTCAAGGCATTATAATAAAAAAATCATGGAAAATATGAGATATTCTTTCTTAATTACCTTGTGATAAACTACCTGAGCTTTCAAGGAGATGAACCATGGGTTAAGAAGCACACCATCATCATTTGGAGTGAGTGGAGGGACAAAATGAGATGGTGGATTAACTTTTTTAGTATTTGCAACTGTTTTCATCATTTGGGCCGAGGTGAAGGTGAGGTTGAGCTCTCCTCCTCATTTGCTATATCCAAATGCTTTTGGATATTTGTTTGATCCTCCTCTTTAATTATTGAGACATTTTTTGGCCAAAAATTAAAATGTGAAAGTTAAGGTTTGATTTTGGTTGTTGAACAAATAATCTGTCAAACTTTTTGGGTCCAACTTTCTCTTACTAGAATCTTTTGAGTCTTCAAACTTATAACCCAAATCTCTTTTAGGACTTACCGAAATGCATCATATCATAAGAACCCACTTACATAGGTTAAGTCCAAATCAATTTTCTCTTAATATATCTATATTTTCCAATTTATCTATTCTCTTGAAGACATCAAACTTCATACTCCAAATTGTGAACTAATAACATCAATGCGTCAATGATAAGTTTAGACAATGGTAAAATCAAGTGAAATACCTCATAAATTATTCAAGTTCAAAAAACCATTTTTATCCATATCAAATATGCAAATTAAACCAATTTCACTTAATTACTATTTATCATTATTTGTCATCATCAAAACATATTAAATGAACATAAGAGGTCAACATATAGGTTTAAGGTGGTTTTAGTCTATCTAAAGAGACGTTTACTTGAGTATAGAAAGTTGTTTGCTTGAGTAACTCACGTTCCAGTCTTGCCTTCTGTCATTTGCTTTACTCAAGTGACTAGATGCAACTACTAAAGTAAGCCTTAAAGCCAGAAATGTTCATGTACATCATCCTACATGAGTGAAATATCATATCTCGAGTGAGTGACTTTACCAATGATGTCTCTCAAAAGTTGTTTACTCGAGCAAACCGCCAAATTAGAACAACCCATTTACACTTGTTTACTCAAGTGAAGATAAGAGTATGCTCGAGTAAGGTTCCTTTTTAGTTAATCCCCTAGGTAATTTTTTGCTAGCATAGACATATACCTATGCTCGAGTAACCAAAAATGTGTAGAATGACCCATTAATTTTTCAAATAACTTCAAAACATTTATTTCTGCTAGAGTAATACCCATTTTTTGCACACTCTTGAAATGTAATCCAAATACAACCAACTCCATCTATATACCACAATAATAGATGCAAATTATTTGCAAGTTTGGATTATTTTACTATGAATAGATGCAACAATCAAGGCACAGAACAACATGCAATCAAAGTGCATTCACATAACACAAACCCCAATGTAACCTAATTGAATTGAAATTTTATTCAACAAGAGGTTTAGTAAAGACGTCAGCAAATTGATCACTAGATAGCACAAAATTTGAACACCTTTTTGTGTATGATCATGTTCCAATTTATTGTGACAATACTAGTGCCATAAATCTTAGTAAGAATCTCATTATGAATAGTAGGACTAAACATATTGAGATTAGGCATCATTTCTTATGATCATATTGCTAAAAATGATATTTGTTTGCATTTTGTTCCTTTTCGAGACCAATTAACTGATATATTTACAAAACCTTTGGATGTTGCATGTTTTAATTCAATTCGATCTAGATTGGGTATGTACAAAATTGATGATATGTGATTTGTGTTCATTTTCATTTTTGTGCATACATGTTCATACATTCATGAGAATTTCAGTAAAATTGATCATTACAGGTATTGATAATGTCCAAAGATGATTTGGTGGGTTTGAAAGTGTTGGAGTGCTCAAATGGTGAAAAACTGGTTGTTTGGAGTAAAACGAACCAAATGCGAGTGAAGTGTTAAGACTCGAGTGATAGAGGCTTGAAAGTGTGATAAAAGTTCACCCAAGGGATGAAACTTGTGTTTCATAAGTCAAGACGCTCGTTTCATGTAAAAAAATTGGATTTTTGTTGCCTTCAGTGGATGAAACGTGCGTGTAAGGATGGGAGACATGCGTTTAGTGTAAATGGCATCATTTCAAGGGTTCCAAAATTAGGGATTGAACACAAGAAACAATGATCAGATGACAGGAGCTATTAAAAATGGACGACATGTCATTTTCTTATGGTCAAAGATGCGCGTGTCTCCCGTGAATTAAAAAGGTCGATTCTTCAAGCAGAACCTCATCTCTTTAAAATCCCTAACTCGTTTCTCTCTTCCTTACTCTTCTCTTTCAACCTCAAATCCATTTTCCACTCAAACCCACTCAAAATCCTCACCCAATCTTGATTATCCATCACCCAAACACCTCAATAACACTAAATTTTACCCAAATCACTACCAAAATCACAAACCATAGCCTAGTTTCCATTTTGGCCGAATTTGCAAAAATGAAGAGGGCTATGAAGAAAATAGTTGGAGGAAACTCATCCACACCAAATAAAGACAAAGGCAAGAAGCCTAGAGTGGATGGAAATGGATCAAAACTAAAAAGCAACAAATTTTTGGATGAAAAAGCTATGGAAAGGTATAATGTTGTTATGAATGAATGGTTTGTTCTTAGTGTCTCTATGGATTTTAAGTCTTTTGATGATGGTAGTTTAGATTATAGTGTGCTTGAAAGACTTCGATTAGTTAAAATTACTTCATTGAGTTGCACTACTTATGAGGAGTTTGTTAGGTTGTTTTATGCTCATTTGAAGGCCAACTTTGTGAATGGGGTTCTTCATATTAGTTCTTATGTGCTTGGGACTCATATTGAATTATTGAATTTGATGAAGGTTATATTGCTAGAATGTTTAATATGAGTGTTGGTGGTGAAAATGTGAAGATTGGAGAGCTTAATTACGCACAACGATTGGATACTCCAGAGAATATAACTAAGTATGTCGCTTATCCAATTTCAAGTCAAGCTAGAAAAATACCAACAAGTGTGTTAACTTTGGAGAATAAACTTGTCAATTATGTGATTAATAGATGTGTGGTGCCTAAGGTAGGATCACATGGAGTTTTGACAAAATTTGACAAGGAGATTTTGGAGAGGTTGCATGATGGTGAAATGCTCAATTTTCCTAGAATGATTTTGGAGAACATGGTGCATAAGGTGATTATTATGGACCAAAAAAAGTATTACACTAATTCCACTAGAGAAGGGATTCCATATGGGATGCTCCTAACTCACATTTTTCAAGAACATGGAATCAATCTTGGAAGTCAACGAGGTGAAATAGTCTTCACATATTGTAACCTTAAGAATTTAAGAATGATGAGAATCAAAAGAAGTGTTCAAAGAGGTTGGTTACCGGTTAAAAGGTTAATGAATCGAGAAATGATTTTTGATTCCAAAGGCCAAATTTTTCCATGGCAAGGAAACAAACAAGATGAGCAACAAGAAAATCAAGTTGAAGAAGAGGCAAATGTGAATGAAGAGGAAGTTCCTATGCAAGCCTCTCCATCACAAGTTCATCAAGATGTTCCTCCCCCATTTCAACAATATTTTGATGGCTATATGAGGGATTTTGAGGATAGGATGATGAATCAATTTAATGCTATCAATGTTCTCCAAGACCACTTTAAAAACGCCTTCAATGGTCGCCAAGACAACTTAGAAATTATGTATCATCAACAAGGAGCACAAATTGAAGAGTTAGTACGTATGTTCAAGGATTGGTACCCTCAACATCCACCACCAAATTATTGATCAAAGTGGCATTTGTCATTCCTCTAGATCAAACATTTATCATCTCATATGCATTTTTCATTCTTATGGACCAATTTGTATTGCTTATGACTTATGTTTCATGGATTGTTAGACTTATGTTTTAATTTGTCTTTATATTATGTTCTATTGTAAGACTTGGTAAATGTGTGTTTTAAGCTTGTTTGTTTGTTTAAATGTTAGTCTCACATTTTGGCTTAATGTTTATCATTGATTGATGGTCTATTATGTTTTTGATTGATGGCAAAATGGGGAGAAAAATTGTGGTTGTATGAATGTTTTGTGGTTGTATGAATGTTTAAGTGATTTAAATGTTTTTATGAGGAAGAGCTATGTTATATTTTTACTTGAAAGATTCTTGAATGCTAAATTGTTTTTGTCAAGACAAGATTGAAAAGCCTTGATCATAATATTCATCATTTCAAGGGGAGAAATATATAATTCTTATACAACCAAGTTTATCATCGTCTTAAAAACATATCAAAAATGGGGAGATTATTGAACTTTTATTTTTTTTTGAAATATTTTTGATAATGGTCAAAAATATTACGTGAATAATAATTTGCATGATTGAATGTGAAGCCATTGAAGAAGTGCATTAAATTTAAAATTAAAGATGATTTGGAGTCACCTAAATGGTTATGGAAATCACAAGTTGTGCCTTGAATGAAGAACAAATCGAATATGTAACCTTCAACCCTTGAAACACGCGTGTACTAGAGGAAATGCGCGTCTTCTGCATAGAACTTCAACTAAGTGTCATTTTTGTTGTTTTGTTCTCGAAAGAAAGTTGTCACTTGATTCTATTCAGGATTAAGGATGAAACGCGCGTCTCTCACCAGATATTTCAAATTTTGTAACGACTACTGAATATTCTCAAAGGAACAAGGCCACTTCCCACCATTCCACAACAAACGGTAGAATATTGAGGTCAGCAAGGTGTGAAACGCACGTCTCACCCTTGAAACACAAGTCTCTTACCCTGGAGGAGTGAAAATATACTAAAAATGAATTGAGGCTCGCATCTCACACATGCATGTGAGTTTCATGGGACACTTTTCAGATTTTGGAAGCTTGTGAAGGGCCAATTAAGTGAGATTATTCAAAGATCATTTTGGTAATTTTCCATCAAGTATAAAATTCCATTTTTGATCAAAATTTCATGAAGAACATAAACTCTACACACTCATTTGTATTCAAGAGCATTCAAGAGCTATCAAAAGCAATTTTCTTACTCTCCACATCACCATTTTCTAGAGCTTTGTTTTTTTCTTCATTTTCTACTATTCTAGAGCTTTAGAAACTTGTGTTAATCTTCGTATTTGTTGAGAGAATTTCATTGGGTTTAGAACATTGTATAGGTTGTGTTTTGAGAAACTAGATTGTTAGGTTTCTTGGTGTGATTTGAGCTGCAAATCAAATTGGGTTTTGTTGTTAGATGTGATTTGAGCCAAAAATCAAATTGGTGGAGTTGAAAGTTCCTACTAAGCTAAAAGTGGAGATTGTAAAGTGTACAAGGAGCTCTTGTGTGGTTAGTTAGTGGAAATCTCAAGAAAGTTTCTTTGGGAGTGGACATAAGCACTTCAAGGAAGGCCAAACCACTATAAATTATGTGTTTGCATCTTTCTCTACTTTATTTACTTTGATTTATTTTGATTACTCACAGTCACACATTTGCACCTAGTTGGACTATGTTTACGGTCTTCTTAGTTGTGTTTTTGAGAGTTTAGAGAAGAGAAAAATGAACACAAGTGATTTAGAGTGGTTCGGCCAATTCTCGATGTCTACGTCCACTACCTAAGTTCCTCACTTAGGATTTCCAAATTTACTATACAAATATTGATTCCAACTCAATCCAACAAGGCCAATACAACGAGATTTATTGAATCTCACACCTCCAAAACCTAACCCAAGGTTGATTCCGGCTCACACCTCTAAGGTCAGCACAAGGTTGATTTCTCCCAAGGCTCACACTTCTAAAACCCTTATAATGTTATTTTATATAGGCTAACAACAAACCTAACACTAACTCAAAGTGTTTACAGAACCCTTACAAGGTTTACAAATGAGAAACAAAGTGGTGGAATTTTGGTGTATGTGAATGAAGCAAAAATACCCACAACAAAGCTAATTTTTGAGCACCAAATGTGGAATTGTTATAGCAAGGAGTTAGGTGCTTGTTTATGTCCTTCAAGGCTCTATTTATAGTGTTTGATACACCCTTCAAGTTGATAGAGTCGTTAGAATAGTGTAGAGACTCGTTGGAAATCAATTATGATGCATTTTTTATGTTGACAACTTCCACAAGTCGACTACCCAACTCACCGGTCGACTACTAACCTCAGAATCACTTCTTTGTTCCTTATAAGTCGACTCACCAACTCTATGGGTCGACTACCCAA
>CAODLS014911554.1:0-20387 GCA_948243855.1 Flueggea neowawraea | reverse complement strand
TAAAAAAATTTAGTAACGGATAAGTTACTGAATTTAATTAACTTTTACTTAATCTGAGTAACTTTTACTTAATTTTTACATTTAGAGATAAAAACATATTTTGTCACTAAATGTATTACATTTAGTGACAAAATATGTTTTTATCTCTAAATGTAAAAATTAAGTAAAAGTTACTCAGATTAAGTAAAAGTTAATTAAATTCAGTAACTTATCCGTTACTAAATTTTTTTTACCTTTACTTAATTTTTTTAAAATTCTGTAAGAGCTAACTATATTAAGTAAAAGTGTTTGAAATTAAGCAAAAAGTACTTAAATTAAGTAACTCAAATTTTACTTAATTTTCTTGCTTTTACTTAATTTTTGAAAATTTTATAAAAGGTAAAAAATTAAGTAAAAGGTTGTAAAATTAAGTAAATTAAAAAAAAATTAAGTACTTTATCAGTTACTTAATTTCTTACACATTTACTTAATTTGTTAAAATTTAGTAAATGGTAAAAAAATTAAGTAAAAGACCTCAAACATTATGTAAAAGTAAAAAAATATTAAGTAACTGACAAATTATTTAATTTTTATTACTTTTACTTAATTTCTTAAAATTCTGTAACTGATGGAGTATACTCCCTTATACTTCCTATTGATCCAATGGGTGACATTCATTTTCTTCTATCCAACGATCAAAATTGATGCGCCTCATTGAGTCTACCAAACAGGTGTCTTACTGTAATAGCACTCAGTCTCTGCGATTTATGATGGTCCGTGTATTTAATTTCATGGTGCGTAAAATGTAAAGGCTTTTAAACAATGTACATGAATTCGTAATAGTGTGCATGAACAATCGTTTATTACTCAATTGTTTTTATATTTTGTCGAAAAATTCTTACTTACTCTTAGTGCGTATCTTAAAACATACACTAAATATATTAATAAGTAATATGTGGATTAGTAAAATTTGAATTTAATTACATATTTTTACACATTAATTCACATGTCATTTATTAATTTGTTTGTTACATATTTAGCGATATGTAACAAAAGTAGACAAGAATTTCTCTGTTTTTGTGATGCATATAAGATCAGTGCTCGATAGAATAAACACTCCACACTATCATTGCAGCTCTTTACTGCATATCATTAACACAAGCCTTGTTTCTTCCTTTCTTCATGTCCACATAGTGCAATTTTTAAATTTTTAAATTTAAAAATGGTCCAAGTTTTTACAACACATTGCCAAGTTGGCCAGCGGATCAGAGACTTCAAAATTGTTAGACTGATTTCAATAATTCTATATTGCAATTTATAATGGCTCCTCTTGCTTGCTGAAATTTCCTCACCGCATTAATGTTCCCATTAATTTAGGAAAAAATACATTTGCGTCTTTGAAATTTACCGTATTTTCTCATTGCGTTTCTAAGTTTTGAAAAAGTTTTTAAATTTAAAAAATTTAAGAACACAATGAGAGAATACATTAAACTTTAAGGACACCAATGTAATTTTCTCTTTTATACTAAAATAAAATTTTATTGCAGTTTTCTTTTTAATTTTTCCTATAGTTTATATTTTTTGGCAAAATATAGTTACTTTTATTGTAAAAAAGATATATACAACAGTATAACAAACAAATAAAAAAACTAATCTATATAGTCCTTTTTATACATTCATGATGAAAATATTTGATCTCCCAACATCGCTATGTAGTCCTACATTTTATATTAATAACACTTAACTATAATTTCTCTCCTTTCGAATAATAAAAAAAAAAAGAACATCACTAACCTAAAGAAATGTACAAAAATATAAGTCAAATCCGTGTAATTTCAAAACTGCAGCACAAATAAGATTAATTATTATTACAATAAAGTTTCACCAAGCAAGTGGAGAAACAGTCAGTCTCTTCAATTGCTCTGAACTTTTTGATAAAGAATTTAAAGGACTTAAATGCAAGTTGAGAAAAAGTTTCATTAATCTCTGCATCCACTAATGATCAAAACCGTCACCTTCAAATTAAAACCCAAAGTAAGTCAAAACTGTTTGGAAATCTCAAACTTTCAACAACAAAGTGCTCCACGTAAGCAACCCTCTACATTCCCTTTTGTCAGAATTACAAATTAGGCATTAGATTGAGCTACCTTCTGGTTTAATTAGTTTATTTAAACTTATAAAGACACATAAATTAAAATAAAATTTTAGTTTTTTAATTAATTCAAGATTCGTTGAACCAAAACTCTCTCTCCAAATCCAGGTTAACATCATAACTCAAGGTGGATGCATCTTTCCTCATCCTGAAATCCAAGCATGAAGGAGAAAATCTTGTTTATGCTCCAAAGATTATGTTCATGAATATATTAATTAAGAATCTTGACGATAAGCCTACTGAAATGCATTTTTATGTATATTTTCTTTGAGATACAACTAGAAAGAATCATCCTAATAGCTCTAATTCCTATCAATTAGTCTGCTTTGGTAAACCAGAAGCCTTCACAAAATACAATCTGCAACAAGGTGTTCCATCATCAGGATGAGTTTGCATTGACCTAGGAAAGCTCCTGACTTTGTTGAAAAGATTAGATGGATCATCCATCAACCCGAGAGAGCATCAGAGTCTCCAATCTCTGAATGTTTTACCTGCGAAAATCCTAAACACGGTAGTAAATGATCGGAATGCAAGATGGAACTGGCCATGGTAGTGCATGGTTTGTTCATAAAATCTGCTAATAAAACATTGTGCGCGAGCGCGCATTTGTCAGCGATGATCTCCAGAACTTGCATTGCTTGGGAATGAGGGAGGTAGTACAGTATACGTTCTCGTACCCATACCGTATTTTTCTCTGCTACGAATCCTGTGATGCCTGGAGTTTTTCAATCCAATCATTCTTTCTGATATCAGCCTCTACTCTTTTCAATGTTTTTGCTGTCACTTTTGGAGGATTTTGTTCGTCTATTGATTGCATTTCTGCTTCTAGTAAAGTGGCTTTTGCTTCTAATACTTCAGGAAAATCTACTTCAAATACATTGCTTTCCTTCAAGCAGCTTTGCCGGTATGTCATCTATTGATACATGCATTGCATATGCATTTTTATAATTTATTGTTAATTAATTATTATTATAATTTAAGATACAAAGGAATAGATAGAAACTATAGTTAGATTTAAAATGCTACTTTGCACTTATCTCGAATAGGATTGAAAACTAAATAAAAAGACTTGTGTTAAGTGTATGAGCAAAACAAAGTTGAGGATTAAAAAGAAAGATTCAAGAAAGTGAGGCTAAAATGAAAGTAATGTAAAAGCAAAAAAAAAAAAAACATAACACAGACACCGTTTTCATTTCGACACATGTCATGGATTAAGTGAAATGCAACAGCACACACACTCCGATAATCATCTCATCAGCACACACAAAGAAGAATTAAGCTAAAATAAGTAAGAGAAATGTCGGCCAAATTATTGGTAATGGATAGGAATAAATTAACCGACTTTGAACCCTTCTTTTTTAATTACATATATAAAACTGACACTTAAAACACTATCTTGATTGTCTGAAAGTTTGCCACACTACAAACCCTTCTAAGTCTCATTTTACTGTCCAATAAATCCCTCCCCACAGCTGGTCATTTTTTTTAAATCACCAAAGCATGGTTTAAACAAGGTAAGATGATCAACAATAACTACTCTCTAATTATAGCCTTGTTGAATTTGGTTTTGTGTTCCAGATTTGATAGAGTTTTATGATTTTCCTTGGACTGATTTGGTAGCCTGATTAACTGTTCAATTGATTGAATCAGAGAGATAAACCAAATCTAATCATAACTAGTTTATGATGGTTGAATGAAAAGTCAGGCTAAGATTCTAAAAACTACTGCGTTCTCTGTATTTAGAATTAGGCTTTGAAATTTTGTGGGAGCAAGAATATATGATTCTAGTTTCTGGATCAACAAACCATTCTTGATTTAGAGTTGAATAGAGTAAACCTTGATTAAAAAACTGAGTGTAGATTTGTCTGCATGCTATAGCTATAGTATAGGATTGCAAAATTTGCCAAAACCTTCGTAGATTGAATTAGACAATATGGTTTATATACATAAAAATATATTCTTGTCTAGCTTTTGGCCCAATTTACACATCTCAATTTGGAGTGGAAATGAACGAATTATAATTGAAATACTAAGTGATGCTCAATCTGCTCTGAAGTAGAAATAGCGCAGCAGATAGTCTGACTTTAAAAATTCACCACAAATTATACAAATTGAACTAGGAATTCAAATTTACATGTACAGAAATATTAGGACGTCTACTTTCAGATGCAATTTACAGCAAGTTAATGGGAAACTTGTAGCTCCAAATAACTTGTAATGATCACAGACTATTCATTTGAGACTAATATAAAACATCAATTGTAGGGACTGTTTGGTGTGTTTTTAGGAAAAAGGGACTGACCTGAAACTTTAGATAATAGACAGGATAATGAGAAACGGAACAAATCCTTATAAGTTAGAAATGTAATTAGCTTACAAATTAACTAATATCAAAGTTCCCATCATTTGTTAGGACATATAGACTTAATTAAATAAGAATTTGTAACTAAAGAACTAGTCTATAATTTTATAGAAACATGTATTTAACATTGATATGTGCAATTTTAATACTATGTAGATACAGAAGACCAAAATACTTGTAGAGTGGGGAACTAGACGTCATCGACACTTAGCACGTACCTTAGAACAGGTGAGTAGAAAATTAGAGATTTCTCCACATTTTTTACTATGGGTTTTGAAAGTGCCAAACATGATAATTTTATCATGATATGTGCTAAGATGGTTATGTGGAATGATTTGCTTTCCATACTGCAAATATATGGTATTGTTTACAAGTGACATGTGTATGATATTTGAATTGTTTGTGAACTTGCTATAATCAAATACTTGGAAATATTGTTTGATCTTATCAGATATGACTCATTGTTACAATACACAGTGCGTATGATTTAGCTTGTCCTTATCCAAATTGTTGACATGATCTGATTTACTGTTACAATTACCATTAATATATGCATAGTTTAACTAAAGACTGAATTGGTACATGACATTTGCATTATTGACTTAAAAGGCGGATTTAGCCAATATGTTTGAGGTCTCTACACACTTACATGATATGATTTGAAAGTATAAGTCTCCACAAATACAATATATGATTTGAGACTTAAAGTCTACAGTTCACAGTTTGCCAGTTGACCGTCACATTACAGTTTCAACCCTATATGTCTTTACAAAACACAGCACATGACATAAGTTGAAACTTTTTGTGTACAAGCCAAGCTCCAAAATAAAATCAGAATTGCATTCACTTGCATTGCTACATAATGTGTTATTGTGATGTATATTTGGATGTGTATGCTAATTGTTGTTAATTTATCAATAATAGTTTCTCTTACAGAGTAACAACTCATATAAAGTGCTATTACTTTTCCAAGTTTTTAATTTTATACAACTTTTAAGAATTAATCAAGCGTGAAGCTAACTAACTTGTATACATAGAGCACAAGTCATCCGGTTAGGTCCACAAACTCTCTCCTCTGCATCATTTTGTCATTGGATATATAGTTTTGAGAGGATCCTTGAAATGTTACCTAAACTTTTGTTTAGCTTGTTTATATGTTTTTCTATAAATTTTTGTATATACATTTGGAAATGAATAATCTATATGAATGCACGTTATTATGTTTTTAATCACATATGATAGTATGGTTATATAATTGCAAAAGGTGTTACATTAGGCGTCCATTAAGAGCTAAGTCAACCTAAAGGAAGGCTAAGCGATTGATTGAATCTTATCATTAATGCTCAATTAATACTCCAACAAAAAAAAAAGCAAATCTCTATCCAAAGACTAGATTCAATGTCGCGTCAATTATCTTGAGATGGGACGTTTTTGAAATAATTAATCACTGTCAACTGATGTTATTAATATTCCTGCTATGATTGCCACAATTAATAGCATTACGATGCTTTACGGCGACAACTTCAAAATTTGCAAAAATAAGGTGGCTTTAGCCTTGGATTCATGGATTTGGACCTTATATTAAGAGAATTGTGTCCTGCATCTCTTATAGATCAAAACTGACCTGAGGTATGGAGGGTTCTTGAGATGTGGGATCGCTTTAACTACGTGAGTTTTATAATAACGAAGAATGTTATCCCATATCCCATAGATATTTGTGGACACTATATTTGAGGTTATACATGCCAAGAAGTTCCTTGGCACCCCTGAGGAGTGCATTGCCAAAACCAACTAGGTGGAGACAAGTGCAGCATGAGAAACTTGTATTCATGGGATATATATACAACTGGAGCTTAGGGGAGTATACAATACTGAAATATTTCATTTTGTTAGAAAACTAAAAACACTAAAACTAGAGTTGTCCGAAGACTTATTTATTTAGTGTTGATATGCCTTCCTCTGCATTTTGGTTAGTCTGAGGTGAGCTATAATTGTCAAAAAGACAAATGGACATTGACTGAGCTCATCTCTCAATTGGTATAAGAGGAAGATCGCATGCTATAAGATATGATTGAGACTACTTATTTGGCATCAACCTCTTTAGGTCGTGGTAAGGAAAGGAAACGTGAAGGTATCACAGTGTCAGAACCGAAAGAAGCAGAAGGACATAAGAAAAATAAATGCTTGTTTTGCGAGGCCCCTTCTCATATGAATAAAGAAAGGTATGTTTTTTGCTCTTGTTTGTACTGAAGTTAATTTGGTTTCTTTACCTATATAACCTTGGTGGTTAAATTTTGTGTTCTACAATTCACATCTAAAAATATTTATGTCAGGTTCCGTGAATTATCAAAAGACAAATAATGATGAAAAGTACATCTATATGGGAGCTGGAAATCTGGTGGAAGTTTAGGTATATGGACTTTCAGTTGTTATTATGTTGGTTTATATTTAGAATTGAATAACACATTTATATTCTATCATCAATTAGATGAAATTTCGTCTTAATTTCCGTATCGGACAAAGAAGAATTTGTTTGTTCATTTGGAAACAAAAGTGAAGTGTTTATCTCAATTCTATATTTGTTGGAACTAGTTATTTATTTGATCATGATAATCCTTATTTACTGAGCAAGAGACCAAAGTAAGTCTCATGATTCACGATGGCGGTTTCTGTCAACAATCCCATAGAAACCAATCAACCTTCATGTCAGTTTCCCATCCATGTTTGGAGAATTTTCAGGGTACAAAGAGTGTTGAGAAGAGCGAAGAAACAACACAAGAGTTTAAAGTAGTTCGGTCAACCGTGCCTACATCCACTATCCAAGTTTCCACTTAGGATTTTCCCAATTCATTATCTTTGAAGATTGATTCCAACTAAATCCAACAAAATCAATGCAACAAGGTTGATTCCAGACTCATACCTCTAAAACCTCACTCAAGGTTAATTTCGACTCACACCTCTAAAACCTAACCAAGATTTATTTCTCGCAAGGCTCACACTCTAAAATCCTTATAACGTTGTTTTCTTAGGTTCACAACTAACATTTCCCACACCCAAAGTGTACACAAAAAGTTTACAAAGAATGAAGCACTATACAAGAGTTAAGTGTATTAAGTATGAACTAGATGCTTTTGATCTTGTCTCTAATTTGTTCTTGGTGTTTTTGATGGTTGTAGTTGAAAAGAGTTTTAGCACAATGATACCTTATGTTCTTCAACCATTTCTCTGCCTTATCTTGATATATTTATAGCCATTCTATGCCATATGACCGTTGGAGTTGTTGTACAAGCCGTAGGAGTGCAATCATTGACGTTTAAGCTTTCCGGAAGTCCCTTTGTACTTAAGAAACAACCCTTACGTAGTTTATTCTTATGTTATGTACGTAAAGCCTGTTTTTGACCGTTACGTCTAATTATTTCGAAATCTTCTTCAACGGTCAAAAGATCATTGTTTTGTCTTAATTCCTTACATACATAATCCTTTCTCTTGCATTCGTAACAAGCCTCTTCCATACATAAATCAACATTTGCAAACGTAAATCTTGATCCAGAATGATCTAGTAGCTTTTATTTCCAACTTGATGCATTCTTACATACTCGTTTCCTTATGTATGTAACAACGTCACTTATGTACTTTAGCTTTTTCTTTACATATTTTATGATATTCTAGTGGCTTTTTTTGCAACTCCAATCCTTCCAACGTGGTTCACTCCAAGTTTTGTGTTTTTTAATCATCAAAACTTAGAAGGATGTTAATGCTGATCACACATGATCCAACTGTTGGTCCGAAATGGTAATCTAAGAGGGGGTGAATTGGATTCCTAACTTTGAAAAACTGATTTAAAACCTTTTTCCAATAATCAAATACTTGAAATAATCAAATAATCAAGATAGACAATAAACAAAGTAAGAATAATTAATTCAATTCACACAACAAATAATTAGAGAGAAGGGCTAGAGAAAACAAAGCCAATATTTATAGTTGTTTTGGCTCTCTTAGCATACGTCCACTCCTCAAGCTTCTCCTTGAGAATTTGAATCCACTAAGAACTTCCTTCTTCAATGGGTGAAGGCAACCTCTACAAGCTCTTGCTTCAAAGGTGCAAGATTAAACGCCTTACATTACAACCATTGTTTTCAAGCTAAACAAGTAAACTATTCTACCTTTATTACAATGATTTTCTTTCACAATGAAGAAATAAAATCTATCACTCTCGAGCAATAATGAATTTGCAATTTTTTAAACTATCTTGAGAGGTGTATGAATAAAAGGCAAATGTGAACAAATGAAAGCTTGGTGTTGTTGAAAGATGATAGCAAGTTGTTGTAGTTGTGTTTCTGAAGTGCCTTGGATGTATTTATACCTTTCCAAGTCGTACTAGTTGTTGGGGGATTTATGTAGCCATTGTGAGATAGAGCAACCTTGCATTTAATGCTCTGACAAAGCTTCTAACTCGAGTTAGCCATATCTGTAACTCAAGTTATCCATATGAACAATACGGTTTCTCAACATATAACTCGAGTAAGCCTTACCTTTAACTCGAGTTATCTATGAATATGACTATTGGGACCACCAACCCTCAACATTTAAACTCTGATATTGTTAGTCCTAGATATAATGATTTTGTCTCCAAGTGATTACTCGAGTTATCAAACTTGTAACTCGAGTTATCCGTGAATTCTTTGAGTTGTGAACGATGATACTCAAGTTGAATTATGTCTCTAATACTCTGAATATGTAACTCGAGTTAGTGTCTTTGATAACTCGAGTTGAATGACACCTAAACAACTCGAGTTATGATTGTATTAACTCAAGTTGGAGCCTTTGATCCGCAGCCTCAGAATATTCCCTTACTTGAGTTGTGTAACATCTAAATCGAGTTGAATGCACCATGAATAACTTAAGTTGGCCTTGGATAACTCGAGTTGAATTTATGTCTGATAGTGTTTTTTTTCTTTGACACTTTGGCTCTTTTGGACAGCATGTTAACTCGACTTATGCTAGTTTGTAACTCGAGTTAGGCTTGAATGATCATGCTTAAATGTTCAAGTATCAAACTCAATTTTGTTTATCATCAAAATACAAAGGAATCTAAATGTTAACGCCCTTGGTTCAACACCAATAATCTCCTTGTTTTTTTATGACGGCAAACCTTTCAGGAATTTAAGTGCTACATCAAGAACAACAACTTTGATCAATGAGTTTATCGGATAGGGCTTATATTATGCAAAACAATGTATGATCAATTTTAAAATTTTTAAATTTCTACCCCTTTCATTTCAAATTGATCTAGTTCTCTCCCTCTTTTTGTTATCATAAAAAAATTTAAATATAAGCAAGATTATGCTTCCTCTATCAAAAATAATTTGTGTATATTTTCAAAAAACATTTATTCTCCCCCTATGTATTTGAAAATTATGTCCAATTCAAATAATTTTTCAAATCATCAAAATTTTCAAAATTCATGAAAATATAATCAATCAATAAGAAATTCATGAAAAATAAAAGATTGAAGATTTAGGATTACCTAATGTGCTGAAAGGCACACTAAGTTGATGGATCACCATGATCACTCAAGGAAGAATAATCATCTCTCCTGTTCTTTTTCTTCTTTTTGTCTTTCAATTTCTCTCTCCTTTCTCTTTCCTTCACCTTGTTTTGAATCAAGTTTTCATCTTTTGCATACCTTTTGGAGTAATACTCCAATTCTTCATCTTTATGTTCATCCAAGATTGATTCTTCTTCACTTTCCTCTTCATTTTGGGATGTATAATTTAGCCTTTAAAGCTTTCTCTTCTTTTGTTATTCTCCCCCTTGATTTAAGAATAATGTCATAATTTATGAGGGATCCAATGAATGCATTGAAGTCGAAGGAGTTGAGATCCTTGGTCTTCATTATCGCTATTACTTGTGAATCCTATGTTTTTGGCAAGGATCGTATAACCTTCTTCACCTTGTCGTGTTGCTCGACCCTTTTCCCAAATGCTTTTAGCCCATTTGTGATTTCCACGAATATATGAAGAGCATTTGAGATGGACTCATCTTCTTTAATGGAGAAGAGTTCAAACTCATTTTAGAGAAGGTTTATTTTTGTTTCCTTCACTTAGGAAGTGCCTTCATATGTTACCTCCAATGACTTCCAAATTTCTCGAGTACTTTGGGAACTCGACACTCTTCTTATTTCTTCAAGCGTCAATCAACACAAAAGGACTTGCATCACTTGTGCATTTATCATCTTCATCTTTTAAACAATGTTCGTATACTCTTCTTCATTTTTCAAAGATCCATCTCGATTTCTGATAATATAGAAGGGGATAGTGATTACCTTTTAAAGTTTGACACCTTGTTCTTTGATGAATATCACCAGGAGATTCTTCTATAGGGAGTAATTTGAACCATTGAAGAGAGTTGGATGAGTAAATGAGGCTCCAGCTTCGAATGCGGAGGAATGTTTGAACTCCATTTCTTGATGCGAATCTTTGTTCTAAGAACGTTAAGCTTTCCAGGGTGTAGACTTGGCTCTAATTCCACTTGTTGGAGATTTTTGGGGGTACAATTGTTATTGAGAAGAGTTGGAGAAACAACACAAGAATTTATAGTGGTTCATCCAATCGTGCTTATGCCCATTACCTTTATGTATGATAATTTTACATAGATATTCAAGCATTAATGGATAGCATTTTGGCCCTAAGTGTATACAATTGCCCACAAATTTATACTCTTTTTTGTTTTTTTGTAGGATGAAATGGAATGCATGAAATGTGATGGAAAAGACATGAAAAATGAGTTCTCAAAAGGAGACTAAGCGATGGAAAAAAGGGGGGGAATCGACTTAAAAGGAGCGACGTTCATCATCACACCCTACGGTCACGGCCGTGATGAGAGGGTGTGATCAGCAACCAAGCAGAGGTCATGATGATGATCGTGGCCAAATTGAACCAAGGCCGTGATTGCACCACGACCATCAATCACGGTCGTGATGCAAACCGTGATCAAGTCACCGTCATGACTCCAAATCGTGACAATAAGGTTGTGATCACCAAGAGAACTTTCAACAAAACAGTGGAAGCTCACAGTCATGATGAAGACCATGACCAAGGCTGTGACTCAGTCACACCCTGAGTCACAGCCATGAAAGGAGGTCGTGATGGCCCTAAAGAGAGAGAAAAGTGTTGACGAAAGAGGATAAAAGAGTGGGTGCCAAGCACATTCAAAGGGCATTTTTGGGACAATTTTATGTAAGGGTTTTGTGACATTCCAAGGGGTATAAATACCCTCTTTATCACCCATTTGGGAGATCTTGACATCACTTTTGAATCTAGAAATTAAGGTTTTACATTTCAAGAAAGAATTTTAATTTTTTATAGTAGATTAGGGGGAGATAAGAGGAAATCAATTACCCAAAATTACTATATTGAGAATCCTTCATCAAAGGTTCTTGGGTTTTATTTTATTTGACTTTTTTATCCTTTTTATGTGGATTTTAATGTTGCTTTTAATGGATTTCAATGTTTTTATGGTTTATTTAATTATGTTCGTTTAAATATTTAGTTGGGGTGTAAAGATGCAGGCTAAGAATGATAATGTTGCTATGCTATTGATTGCTCTTTTTGTGCTTGTTAATGTTCTTTATATATTGCCTTGTTGGGTTAGTTTAATGAGTTGTTTAATGTGATTATGACTTAGATTAGCCACCTAGGTTGTAGTTCTAGTAAGTTGGTTGATAGATCGAGAGATGAAGACTAAATAAGGCAAAAACCATTAAACTTGTGAAGTTTAGGATAGAGATATACTTATACCCATAAGGTGTTCGATGAAGTCCCAACTAGCATAATGACCTAATTAACTTAAGTGAGGCCAAGATGACCCTCTTATTTTGTAGGGATGATTGGAATGACATTGAGAGAGGCTCAAAAATAGCTTAGCAGAGAGAACACTCGACCCTAGATATCCTTTCATTAGCTAGCTAAATAGATTTCTCTATACAAAATTTTGAAGCCCCAACGCTTTTCTCTCATTGATTTTTACACTTTAACTCCTAGTTTTCATTTCTTGCATTGTGCTTTATGTCAATTACTCAAAAACCCAAAAACAAAGTATGATTTTACTTGCTTTTATTTTATTTTTTGATCACAATTAATTCATGCTCTCCCAGGATTCGACACCCAAGGAATACTTGAGGGTTAAAAATACGACAATCCTTGTGTACTTGCAAGGCATCGACCAAGTTTTTGGCGCTGTTCCCGGGGAGTGGAGTTATTAATTGTCATCTTTTGTTTGTTTTTACTTGTTTGCTCATTTGTTTTGTTTTCTTTGTTTGTTTTGTAAGTATTACATGGTTTTAAGGAGCATTAGGAGCTTGGAAAATGAGAAAATTGTTCCTTTGGTACCTAAAATCGAGAAGTTGTTAAGGGTGAATAAAGTTAATAGAAGAAGAGAAAGGATGGTAATGAGCCTAGCGTTGAGCAACTCCCAGTTAAGGGAGTTGGACAACAAGTATCTGTAATGTCCCGCTCGATTATTAGACGAGATTTCATTAACTTCATGAATATTTGGAAAGATGTATGTTTACTCAAGTAAATAAAATGTCACTCGAGTAATATGAGCTTTGATAACTCTAGTAAACGAGAGGATCACTCGAGTAAATATGAATTTCTTATTTCTTTCAGAAGCCTATTTCACTCAAGCAAAAAAAAATTCACTCAATTGAAATAATACTTTAATTACTCGAGTAAAAGGAGTCGTTACGCGAGTAAACGAAGATTTGATTTTGTGCTGAAGAGTAACTTACTTGAGTACGAATGTAGCTTACTCAAGTAAGCCCTGTTTCTGGGCAAGCGGTGTAGTCGGTTAATAGGTGAATAAATACATTCATTTTTTGTTTTTTTTGGCTCTTCATCAATTTCTTCAAGAATTCAAGGTAAAATTACTTCTCTAATTAAGTTTTTGTTTCTAGTTCATATAGAAACCCCTAAGAACCTGTTTTTGTTGCTAAAAATTGGTTGTTGATGGACATGAGGTAGGTTTGAGATTCCGAATTTTACTGATATGAATGAATTTAGGTTGGTTGATAATAAATTGAGGTTGGGTTAAGCAAGAACTTGAATAAGTAATGAATTTTTTATTTATTTGGGAAGTTGGAAGAGAGACTGAATGATTTTTGGATGTCTGTGTTGGAATTCGTAACTAATGTTATGGCCTTCATAAGAATATAACGCAGTGGAAATAACAAAAATTTTAACCTAGAATTCCAGCAAGGATCCATACATATCAACATACACGATTAGGGTTAGTGGTTCCACCTTAGATCCAAAGCTCGAATGTTTGATCGAATGCAGTGTTGGTGTTGCTTTTAGTATTCAAGGCCAAATCTCCTTTCCTCACGTTACTTTTGCACGAACATGTCCAAAGGTATCCACACAAATGAACTCACTTTGTATTAGTGGAGTGTACTAGCACTTTTAGAATCTTTATTCTAATTCTCACAAATAATTTTCTCTCTTTTATTTATGGCACTCACAAATTCAGCTTTGCCATCAGAAATATGACAAGGGTGTGCACCTATTTATAGGCACATGGAAAACCCTAAATAGGTGCACTAGGATTAGTCTTTCTTGTCCCACAAGAATAAATACTTCCTAATTAATTATGTGCACTAATTAGGGCTCCTAAAAATAGGAGTGTGGCGAATTTCCTAGTCTCACTATGGTTTTATTTTCTTTGTCACACAAGAATATGGACTCCTAATTTGGTCTATATGTGCTGAATTAGTCACATCCTAATTAGGGTGTGCCGAATTTCTCCTTGTCATACAAGAATAGAGACTCCTAATAAATAGGAGGAGCGTATGTGTGCCGACATTTTAATAGGGTTTATTAATGTTATTGGGCTGTTAATTATATGATACATTATAATTATATAAATTACTCTATTATTAATATGCATGGGCCAAACTTATGTCACACATAATAATATACCTAAAACATGTTTAACTTAATAATAAGTAATTTATATTAAAAACACATTACATTAATGGATAATAACTTATATCATATTTAAGATATAAATCATAAAACCTTGAATTATTATTGATTAATCAAATTAATCATCTTAATGATTCAATCACCATGAGAGATAATATTTGTAAGCTAATCCAATTCATTCTAGTGTGTGACCCAATAGGCCTACTAGAAATTAGCAATGGGCCTTATCCCAAACCTTGTGCCTATTGTCTATAAGCGGTATCTAGTAATACATTATGGCAACCCAAAATCAAGTGGAGTCAGTGATCCGAGTTAACCTTTCACAGTTTTTGATATTTTTTCATTTTGTCTCACGATATCCATATTAAGTATAAGACATGGTCACATGTCAACTGGTATGCTCGTCAGCCTACACCTAGAGACTAAGGCAAGTGTACCTATCGTCTATAGCAAGTGGACCTATGAGTACCAAATGTCGTATCCCATAGAGACTAAGATTGCTAGTAAACACTGTTCCTCTATTATCTAGCCTATAAATTAAATGATTTCGAATAAATAAACTAAACAAGAACAAACTCAAATCAAACAGTAGAACAATCGATGGGAAAATGGCACATAGATGTTGAATCCCCTTAGACCGAATTAAGTGACGGTGACTAGTCATTCAAACAACTATTCAGGTAACTGGACCGTGGAAATTCCAACGATATAACCTATCTCTCGAGTTAGTTAACGCTTAACGACTAAGTTGATTAACCGGAATCTCTTCCTAATTAAAACCCCCATCATTGCTTTGACACTCTGTTCTATGAATTTCACTATTAGGTTTGACCCTTATCCGGAGGATTTATGTCGACCTATCTCTAGGTTTGCATGCAACGCCTCTCAATTATGAATGTTCAATCGCACACAGAATCTCTCAATTGCACATGCACGAAACAATATTGGAATTGAAAGGCTAGCAACAATCAATTCAACAATAAACAATATAAATCATAATTGAGTCGCAATCCATAAATCAATTGAATGAATAAAACAATCCAACATCACATAATATGCCTAGGGTTCATCACATCTAAGTGTACAACAAAATCAGTTCATAACTATAGAGAGATATACAACAAGATCAAAGAGAAATCTAGAGAGAGAAGGAAAACCCATGATTGAATCCTCCAATTCTTCCAACAATCTCTTCATTCTTGATGCCCAATGATGTTCTCATTCGTTCCCACCTTCTCTAGCCTCTAAAGATGTATATTTTATGTCCCAAAGTCGGTTATCCTTGAATGAATGTCGAAACCCTCATAAATAGGCAAATTATGGTGTTTGAGGTAAGACACGGGCACGGTCGTCCATGTCTCTCATAATTCCTTCAAATCTGTGGTTGCACATAAGACACGAACATGGTTTCTATCTATGTCCGAGGCAGTTCTGTCTGTGGAACACAAGGGTTGTCCGTGCCTTGATCTTTTCTTTGGCGGCCAACTACACGGACACGACCTTGTGTCCGTGTCTTAAACCCATCTGTTTGTATCCACTTATTCCAGACCGTGTCCAATAATTTAATCATTCCAGTGTACTACATGCCCTCATCCACAGCCGTGTCTTGTTTCGTAGGAAGTTCCACGACCGTAGAGGACACATTCTGTCTGTGGAGCTTCAATTTTGTATGGTTTTGCACATTCAAGGCCTTCCACGGACGTGTCTTGCTCACCTCCAGCTGTGTCTCACTCCAAAGGCCTCAAATGTCATCATTTAAGCACCGTTTCAACTTGCTTTCACTTCTTATCTTTATGACATCATCAATTAACCTGAAAAACACAACATAAAGCATAAAAGTACCAAAATTTATGACGAACGCTCAATTCGTGTTCAAAACAATATGAATCAATGCACATAAATATAAATATGTGTTCATCAAACTACCCCACACTTAAGCTTTTGCATGTCCTCAAGCAAAGAAAGAATTAACACAAGGGAAAAATATTTCAATTAAATTCTCTCAACGGTGGCATGGAACTTCACATTAGATGTCAACACAAATAAACTGAGTAGTGGAGAATCTAAGAGATGCATACATCACTAGGCAATTCAAATCGGTATCCCAAACCACACACAAGTCAGAGCTCTAAGCCAAAGTAGTCGATTTGACTCGATCACCCATTCAAGTCATAAAACATTAACATATAAGACATCTACGGGCAAATTCAATAAGAAACACATGTTAATTGCATACTTTTAATATTTTGGCTTGCATTGCTACAAACACAGTCAGTAAATATCGAGCACGACCTTAGTGCTTTACTTATGCACTTGAAGTTTCCACCAAAAATCATAGTCCATTTGACACGAAAACCACTCATTTGTGATGAGTGTTCCCTATTACTAAGACAACTTTTCATGGCAATGCTTTGCATACTCATGTCTAAGACAACAGAGTAGGGATCAAACCTCTTCTACTTGTCCCAGTTTAGGTTCAAGCAAACCAATAAACTTTAAATTTTCATTCAATTTGTTCAATATCGTGTCTGCATTCATTCAACCATTTCGTTCATTAAGTAATGATTTAAAAGAGTGACAAAGACAAAGCAACCAATTTGGCTACAAGCTCGAAACTAATGAGGATCTAGAACATGCAATTCAAATCTCCTAGTAACAAATGCATATCGAAAATTCTCAACTAATCAATCTATTCACATCAACAAATAACATGCATCCCACAGCCATAATATCAAGAACTCGATCAAAATTTTAAAAATTCACCCAATTTACCCCTACCCCACACTTAAATTTTGCATTATCTTTAATGTAAAGAATTAAAACACATAAAGCAAATGGGAAGGGAGTAAATTAGTGAGTTCTGGAGCTTCCTTGAAATGAGGTCCCTGACAACGACGCCAAAAATTTGGTATGCTCGTCGGCCTACACCTAGAGACTAAGGCAAGTGTACCTATCGTCTAAAGCAAGTTGACCTATGAGTATCGAGTGTCGTATCTCACAGAGACTAAGATTACTAGTAAACATCGTTCCTCTATTATCTAGCCTACGAATTAAATGATTTCGAATAAATAAACTAAACAAGAACAAACTCAAATCAAACGGCAGAACAAGTGATGGGAAAATGACACCTAGACGTTGAATCCCTCTAGACCGAATTAAGTGACGGTGACTTGTCATTCAAACAACTATTCAGATAACTAGACAGTGGAAATTCCTACGATATGTTAACCTGTTTCTCGAGTTAGTTAACGACTAAAGACTAGGTTGATTAACCAGAATCTCTTCCTAATTAAAACCCTCATCGTTGCTTTAACACTCTGCTCTATGATTTTCACTATTAGGTTTGACCCTAATCCGGAGAATTTATGTCGACCTATCTCTAGGTTTTCATGCAACTCCTCTCAATTATAAATGTTCAATCGCCCACAGAATCTCTCTATTGCACATGCAAGAAACAATATTGGAATCGAAAGGCTAGCAATAATCAATTCAACAATAAATAATATAAATCATAATTGAGTCGCAATCCATAAATCAATTGAATGAATAACACAATCCAACATCACATAATCTGCTTAGGGTTCATCACATCTAAGTGTACAACAAAATTAGTTCATAACTATGAAGAGATATACAACAAGATCAAAGAGAAATCTAGAGAGAGAAGGAAAACCCATGATTGAATCCTCCAATTCTTCGCAAAATCTCTTCGTTCTTGATGCCCAATGATGTTCTCCTTTGTTCCCACCTTCTCTGGCCTCTAAAGATGCATATTTTCTGCCCCAAAGTCGGCTCTCCTTGAATGAATGTTGAACCCCTCATAAATAGGTGAATTAGGGCGTTTGAGGTAAGACACGGGTATGGCCATGTCCCGTATGTGTCTCTCATAATTCCTTCAATTTCGTGGCTGGACATAAGACACAGACACGGTTTGTGTCCGTGTTCGAGGCAGTTCTGTCCGTGGAACACAAGGGTTGTCCGTGTCTTGATCTTTTCTTTGTCGACCAACTACACGGACACGGCCTTGTCTTGTTCCGTGGGAAGGTCCACAGACCGTGTCCAATAATTTAATCATTCCAGCCCCCTCCACGGCTGTGTCTTGTTCCGTGGGAAGGTCCACGGTCGTGGAGGACAAATTTTGTTCGTGGAGCTTCAGTTTTGCACGGTTTTGCACATTCAAAGCCCTCCACGGCTGTGTCTTGATCACCTCCAGCCGTTTTGACTTCCTTTCACTTCTTGTCTTCAAGACATCATCAATTAACCTGAAAAATGTAACATAAAGCATAAAAGTACCAAAACTTATGACAAACGTTCAATTCGTGTTCAAAATAATATGAATCAATGCACATAAATACGTATAAATATGTGTTCATCGTCAACCTTATATTCCTTAATGTGTTTCTTGATCCCAAGTAGATTGATATACCAAATGACAATGATAACCCTTTATCAATTTATTTGAGTATGCATACATTCCATCAATCTTATTCATCAAGTGGCCTAGTGATATCTCTCATTATAAGAGAAACAAATTCATCACTCTCACTATTACTCCTCTACAAGATTCATGACATATCCAATCATAGCCTTTATGGTTACCCTGTTACGAATAACATTTGACTAAGTCAAAACATGCGATTTCTCATGTAGGAGTCGATAGTGAGTTTCAGTCAGAGGACTCAAACATCACAACTGTATGAAAGCAACTTGTGACATAGATCCATGAAGTGCTTTCATAGCGGGCCAATCCAATACATGTTCCCTAACATATATCTATGTTCTAAGTGATATCCCATATCCATAATCAGTAAAATGTGATTATCAACTTAGCAACATACTAACCTTGATTTGTTATCATTCCCATTCTAACAATCGATTAGGGACATTTAGAATAGTATTCATTTTACCTTATGGTTTTACTATCAAGTCAGACTTGATGACATAAGTAAGAATAAACTATTCATGGAGGTTTTATCTTCATAAAACATATAATATTTCTTAGATATGAAATGAAATGTCTCTTTATTAATTGATAAATCAAATGACAATGCTTATAAATGATTGGACTAGGGCACCAAAAATAACAGTCTCCCACTTGCACTAGTCCTAATCAGGAGCGAACCTAATACCTAAAGACCTAACAAGTCTTTCATGTTTTGGTTCTAGGAGAGCCTTTCTCAAAGGATCCGCTACATTGTCATTGGTGTCAACTTTGCATGCCTTAACATCACCTCTTTTGACTTACTCTCGAATAATGGTAAACACGTCTAAGTATGTGTTTGGTTCTTTGTGTTATGACAACACAAGTTTTCTAGGTTTGTGGTGCTTGGGACAACATCCAAACTAGTAATGAACTTCTTGAGCCAAACAACTTCCTTTGTTGTGTCCAACACGGCTATGTACTAAGACTTTGTAGTATAATTGACCATTCCTTTCTTGGAAATCAGCACACTAAACCCTTTTTAGCATTTTATCAACGTACACACTTTCACTTAGTCCAATTAGCTTATTCGTTCTACCACTATAGATTTGTATCCCTAGGATATGTGAGGCTTCACCTAAGTCTTTCTTTGTGAAATGCTTTCTTAATCAAGTCTTGAAACTCTTCAAGGTTGGAACTTCGTTTCTAATGATTACGATGTCATTAATATACAATACTAAGAATATTACCGCACTCCTGCTAACCTTCTTGTGTACACAAGGCTTATCTTCATTCTTGATGAATCCAACTCTTTGAATCCTTCATCAAAACGAAGATTCCAACTTCGGGATGCTTGCTTTAACCCATAAATGGATCTTTAAAGCTTTCGTACCCTCTTAGGATTCTTAGAATCTACAAAACCATCAGGTTGTGTCATGTACACATTGTCGAGGATATTTCTATTTAGGAAAGCAATTTTGACATCCATTT
>CAODLS014911078.1:0-10843 GCA_948243855.1 Flueggea neowawraea | reverse complement strand
ACCAAATGGAATATATGCCATTTAGCGGCTGAAATATAATTTTACATATGTTTGAGTATTAATTTAGATATTCTGAGAGTCTATAAGGACTAATATGTTATTTTGGGGATTTGAGACCAAAATATTAAGTTGGGATATTTTGGGGACTAGTTGGTAATTTTCCAAAGTTCGGGAGCTGAACTGTAATTTTAAACCGAGGTGTATTGTTTGGATTATCATGTTATACTTTGACCCGAAATGGATTTTCGGGGTTTGTTTAAGTGTTTGGGCTTGCATATGTATTTGCATGTATTTCGGTACCACCACAGTACCATGTCTGATCTGTGTATGTATTGTCTGTTCTAGCTCTGTTTGCATTCTGAAGAGACCAGTCATTCACCAGTGGATTATGCTCTGGATTATTTGCTCGGTGTCCAGATGAGTGTGGTGACACTTTAGACACGTAGGTTGTGTCCTCTAAATTTTGTATATGTTTTTGATGTGTCGAACATGGTATGGAATTCAGAATAATTAAAGGATTGGAATTCTTAAAATTTGATATACGTGAAAACCTCTATTGTGAAAAATCAGTTTTCTCTAAAAAAATGTTTTTGATTTATGAAATAAATATTATGTTAATATTTATTGTGATTTTTGAAATGAACGTTTTGGTTTTTTAGAATATATTCCTGAGCGAATATTTTGTTTGAATAAGTTTTGTTTCTGAAAACTAAATATGTTTGTAATAAATATTTTATCTGAAAGTTTGTTATCATTTTGGAAAAATGATATGTTTGTTTCCGTATGCTATCTGTATGAGAATTTTGAATGTAAATATATTTTTGTAATGTTTTAGTAAAAACATTTCGTTTTGGGATACCCAGCTACGAGATAGCGTAACCATGATACACTGGAGTTATATCATTTGCCTAAGTAGCTATACTTGTGTCTTTAGTGGCTATACTCGCCTTTGTGGCTATACCATGATGTCTGAGTGGCTGATCTTTTCCTATGTGGCTATTACCGAGTTCGATTAACTCGATGAATATGATCTTTGGTCCCGTATGAAAATGTTTTGAACTACTCTTTGCAAAGGTTTTGGAACTATTTCTGAAAATACTTTGGTATTTAACTCTAAAAATAAATTTGGAATTTATCTTTGAAATATTTTGGAAAGTGAACGTCAATTTTGGAAAAATATTTTGGAAGAAAAATATTTTTGCAATTTGAATTTTTGGGAAATCAAATAATATATTTAATTTCTTTATTTAATCAATTATGATAATTGTCTGTTTGGTTGCAAAGGATTGCAAAATGGATATAAGAAAGATTATGTTCCAGATTTTATCATTTTACATTCCCATCCCTGAAATGGTTGCGTGTGAATGATTGCCCATCTCTGATAACACGTTTTTCAATCAATGAACCAATTCATTCTGTTGATGCTGTAACACAGCTTCGTCAACTTATTACTTTATGCTATGTTTGTTCGTTAGCTACTGTGTTGATTTTTGTCTAGACAGTAGATAATAAGAACATCATGAAAACTGCTGGATCATTAGTCTTCTTCTTTTTTTCTCTTAAATTTTATAGGAACTACAAACAGTTGGACAACAAACTTTACCTTGGTCTGTATCAACTCAATCAGTGGTAAGAGCTACAAGCAAGAACATAAACTGGGTGCGTCAACAAGACGGGAACTGTATTTATTACATCGAAAAACCCGCAGAGGGGACATAGGAGGAGGAAGAAGGGGAAGAAAGTGATGATGATGATGATGAATAAGAGGAAGAAAGTCATGATGATAATGATGATGATGATGAGAGCAAAGCGGCGATGATCAGGAGGAAGTAGAGGAACAACACAGTGACTATGTTGGATGATAAGCAAAATTTAAGGCATTGCACATTCACAAGGTACTTTTAATCATGCTTATGTATGCTTTTTTCCGTGTTCTTCGCTGTCCTTTTGTTATTTCCGTTTTCATGACACTATAATCTTTGGTGTCAGTCCTTCAGATGGTTTTATTGCACTTCTCCGCTCCATAATTGAAGTTGTCTTTATGGAATGGGTTCCTCATCAAACAAACATTGCTTTCAAGTCATATTCGAATTTTAAAGTCAAAGTCTACCCAGATTTTTTAGGAAAATTCAAATTCCGAATTTGAATTATTTTTCAGAATATTTGGGATTATTGGCTGATATATAAGGACACCTGTAAAAAAGAACCAGATATCAATTTACCTTTCAGAACATTACATTTATTTTCTTCTAAACGAAAACACCAGCTATTATGGCCTTGAGTGGCTGAATCTTTATTCTTGGTTGAAGGAAACCGAAGCCATGGAACTCTTGAATTGTGGAATATTCTGTTTTTAATTACAATTCAATTTATCTATTTAGATATTGGAAAATCTTCTGTTTCATGTTTTAAAATTGTTGCAATTAATTGAGAAACTTGTCAAGAGCACATATGGCCGTTCTTAAACTCAACCGGCGAAGTGAATTGGAATCGAACCGAAAAACCCACTCAAAATCAATAACCCGAAACCAGCCAAAAACTAGGACCGGAACCTTGATTCTGGTCTGTTTTAGGTTCAAAATTTGAAAAAAAAAACGTTTGAATCGTCAGTTAAACCCACGGTTTATATTTTTTCAAAACAAATTCTTCCACTTGTTCCTCATATTTTTCTCCGTATGAAAAATTTGTTACTTTTATTTTATTTTGACAAGTTGTATAATCAAAACAAATCCTTCCACTTGTTCCTCATATTTTTCAAAACAAATTCTTCCACTTGTTCCTCATATTTTTCTCCGTATAAAAATTTGTTACTTTTATTTTATTTTGACAAGTATTTTCAAGATAAGTTGTATCTTGTCACTTTTATTTTTCTAAACGTTGTATTTTTTTAATGGTAATTATATTTTGTTACTTGTATTTTTTGTAAAAAATATTTTAATTTATTTATTATTTGTATTTTTTCAAAATTTGTACTTGTGTTCTTTTCCTAAAAATAATTACGCTATTTATCATATTCATTTATGATTACAAATCTAGGATTTATTTGGTTATATTAAAATTTGAAAATTAAATCCTAAAAGTCTCTTGCAGGAGTCCGCCCCAAGCCATGGATTCTTACCTAATAAGAATTGTATGCATTCTTCGTCAACAAAATCAGCTTTCGCAGATACTATAAGTTCCCTAAAAGATGATACACTACAAGAAAAAGATGTTTTGCAACAAAAATTTTGCGACGAATTAGTCGCAAACAGCTGGGTTGACCATTTGCAACAAATTCGTCGCAAAAAATGCGACAAAAATGGGTTCCTCATTTTGCCACCAATTTCGTCGCAAAAATTGCAACAAAAAACTTTTTGTCGCAATTTTAGAGACAAATTCGTCACAAACCAATTAATTGCATATTTGATAAATTAATTGTTTCATTACAATATTCAAGCTCTTAATTTTCATTAATATAACAGATTGATTGTTAGTAATTTTCACCCTAGTTTTGATTCTTTTATTCTAATTAGAAAGCATTTTATTCTAATTAATTGTTAAGAAATTATTACCTCAAATATTGAATTTTCACTATGGTTTGCAACGAATTGTCTTTTATTCTAATTATGAAAATATTTGACTCGAGAATACAAAAGGTGTTCATAGTGTGTTTATAGGTGTACAAACATGTTTTTAACATTTAGAACATGCTTGAATACATTGAACCAATTATATAAATATCGATTATATAGAAAAATAATTGTTCTTAATTTTATATTTCTTAATTTTCACCCAATTATTGAAATTTACTTAATTGTTTTCATTGGAAAATTGGATTAGATGTAGTGACGTTAGAAATATTTAATATTTAGTAAATATTTAATATATTTTTGAATTAATTAAGGTAATAATTTCTAACAATTAATTATAATAAAATATTTTCAAATTAGAATAAAAGAATGAAAACTAGGGTCAAAATTACAAAAAATTAATTTTTTATATTAATTTAAATAAAAATCTTGAATATATTTAATAAACAATTAATCTGTAAATGTACAATTAATATTTACAATGGTTTGCGACTTGCAACCAATTTGTCACAAAAAGAGATGTTGAAACGAATTGGTAGCTAAAATTGCGACCAATTCGTCGCAAACCATAGTGAAAATTAAATATTTGAGGTAACAATTTCTTAACAATTAATTACAATAAAATTCTTTCAAAATAGAATAAAAGAATCAAAACTAGGGTGAAAATTACAAAGAATTAATTATTTATATTAATTTAAATAAAAAGCTTGAATATTTTCAATGAAACAATTAATTTGTAGATGTGCAATTAATATTTCCAATGGTTCGACCAAATCGTCGCAAACCATTGTGAAAATTAAATATTTGAGGCAATAATTTCTTAACAATTAATTACAATAAAATACTTTCAAATTAGAATAAAAGAATCAAAACTATGGTACAAATTACAAAGAATAAATTTTTTATACTAATTTAAATAAAAATTTTGAATATTTTTTATGAAACAATTAATTTGTAGATGTGCAATTAATATTTTCAATGGTTTGAGACCAATTCGTCGTAAAAGGAATGTCACTACCAATTCATCGCAAACCATAATGAAAATTAAATATTTGAGGTAATAATTTCTTAACAATTAATTACAATAAAATACTTTCAACACTAGACGATGAGCGTTTTGCCTTTTTTGAGGCTGCCGGCATCGTTCATTCTGACGTACGAGTTTATGGTCTTGGATCAAATCTACGGTTGTTTATCCAGATGAGATACGTATTACAGGCGTCGCGCTAAGAGCCAACAACGATGATCTCCACGAGAATGCAGAGCTACAACAGCACATTGAAGAGCTTCAATCCCAGATCACGCATGTGCGTTTAGATAATTTGCAGATGCGTTTAGAAAATGAGGCTTTCCAGAGGCGGATGGAGGTCTTCATGGCACAAATGTGTAGTACGCCGAGCTTTCCTTCTTCTACAACCCCTCGAAAGCCCCCGATGACAACACATGTTAGATAGGTTATATTTGATATATTTTTGATATATTAGACATTTAATATTTTGTATATATTTGATTTTTAAATCATATGTTAAATATATATTTTATAATTACATTTAAATATATAATCAAAATACTTTAATTTAATTTTGACGTTTTTATACATCTTTATAAATATTTCAAATAATAAATACAAAAAAATTATATAAAAACAAAAAATTCAAACCAAACAATTATATAAATCGTAAAAAATATTGCCAAGAATACATCGCAAACAAACCGTGCGACAAATTTGTCGCAACGTTGAAAGAAAGTAAGTTTAGTGCATTAAATTTAACAGTACAGACATCTAACCTTTTTATAGTGCAGCGGAAAAATCACATGCACACAAGATTAATATGTATGCTTGCGTTGCAAACAACTTATGAACTGCAAATCTAGAGATGCAAGTCTATTCTATGATGTAAATACCCGACGAAAATCTGAACGAAAGCTAGAACACAGTGGACTGAACAAAAAAATCTCTTCCTTCGATACAAGCCAGCAGCGCACTCTCTAAATAGTGGGTGTTAATAAATACGAGGAGGGATGCCCATCGCACCGAATGAACCAACATCGATTCAGTCGAAAATTCGATTTGGTTTGTTTGCCGCTCACCTCTAGTTGAGAGACCTCATGCTGAAAACATAAATGGTTCAGGGTTTAATTGATACTTAAAGCCAATTATTTAAGTTTCAGTACTATTAGTGCAACGAAAGAATGAGTTCTACCTTTTTCAAAACTCCGTAATCACTAGATTGGCTAGATAAAATTACAAGTTAACTTCTTAAATTTAATTATAATCATATTATTTTATCATCATATATTAGACCTCTCAACGGCAGGTAAATAGTACAGAGGTTGAATATTCCTCCTTGGCCAGATTCGGCCCTTTAAATTGCACATCTTTATTGCCTGATTGCATCTTTTGGTGCAGACACACACAACACAGCATTGATCTTTTTCTTCTAAAGAAGCTAAGATCTTTTCTTTCAGAGCATCAAGTGTAAAGACTCCTTGCTTGTGCCGTTTTTTGCCCCAATCAATGGATCAATGATCTTTCTCCATCCGTTATAATCTAGGGGAGAACCAGCATCAGACAACACGAATCCATTGACAAAGAAAACAGGCGTGCCAGATACTCGTCTTGAAGTACTAAACTGTATTACACATGTTAAATGAATTACAATCAAGAGCGAAAGCAAAATAGAGTTCAAAAACCAATGATTTCCCAAGAAAATGATGATAGGTAGTGATAATCTATAAGCTGGGAAACGTAAAATTTTGGTGTACATAATATTTAGGGCTCATATGAGAGAGTAGCATATTTCGTACGCAGCAGATAGCATATAGGATATTGTATTGTAAAAAAAAAAGAGATGTATTGTAGAAAGTAGAGAGAGCAGCATGGAATTTCATAATGGAACATGATATACGGTGGTTACTATTAATCTTACCAAACAATTCCCTAGTAGTGTAAGATAACTGCAGTAATACATCATCAACCTTCCCCGTATAAGAAGCAACTGTATTTTGTCTTACCTAGAAGGAAACTCTTGTCATGAGATCAGTTTTCCTGTCATTAAAGCCAGACTCAATAGCAGAATAATGAGAATCTCCAACTGCTACAGATGCAAACTTCACGATTTCTTTCACAACAGCAGCAGTCAACAAGTTGTGTGTTTCGGCATTATAAAACTTTTCCTGATTTTACAATATATAATAAATTAGTTCATCAAACTTCACCAGCTCTAATTGAAGATACACAATCTAGTTTTCGCTTATCAACAAATGAATGCTGTCCATCCTGCAATTGTAAGTGGCAATAGCAAAACAAATAGCACCATCAACATTCAAAACGACGATCCAAAAGCATTTTGAATAGCATCTTGCAGAAAAAATTACATTCAACTTTGTGTACATCGTGAAAAAGGATTCAGCTTGATTGATCCAATGCAAACAATGAAAGAATAAATTTTAGTTCAAGATACTGAGCTTGATTTTACACAGAAACTGCAGAGGAACATTGTTATATAAAAAGCATAGGGGCTTTAGCTGTCAGTAAAACACAAAATCATAGCAACTGACTTCAGGGCAATGACATGATCGCAGAGATTACAAGCAAAAGATTATATGAATAACACCCATTATAACTCTACAAAACTGATCAATAAGTATTGTCTAGAGACACATGATCCGAAAGAAACCGCTACATTTAAGAGTAATACTCTGCAAAAACAGGCAAGCTTGTATTGTAGAATAGATTGGATGCTTTGTAAATTGAGTAGCTAAAGGGCATTTTACAAATTGAAAATATTCTAGAAAATGAAATGTGAAAATGCTAATGTGCTAAAATGCTGGTCTAAATAGATAAAAAGTATTAACAATTAACAGCTTTTTTTTTAATTCTAAGTTTAACAAATACAGAAATACTGTAAAATCAACATCCACCAAATGTCTGCATAAAAAAATGTTGCAAATTTACAGAGACTTGTCAAAATATGCGAAAAGTACAAAAAGAAAATATATTTGAAAAGAAAAATGGGAAAGAAAGAAATACAAACCTGATGCTCAAAGAAACGCTCCAACAATGGAAATGTAGAAGAAGAGTTGAGCATATTTGCAATATGCAAGGCACGAGAAGCAACAAAAGCATTGTCATGGTACCTAAAAATTTTCACTAAAAATATCAAAATTGACAATATCTTTAATTCACACAAACATCAATAAGAGAACCCAAAACCAAAAAATTAACCACAATTCAAAACCAATCAGTATCAGTACAAATCACAACCACCTAATACCCAAAAAAGCTCCAGAATTTACGAACCAGATTCAGCTTTATCGCTCAAAACTGGCCAATTTTGAGGCAACTTTCAAAGACGTGGTAACATAATATAATTCAATTTTGAAATTTATTTCAAAGATGCGAACTAAGATGGAGCCAATATAAGCCAACCCTGATGGGTAAACCAAAATCAAACTAACCCAGAAAAAGAAAACCGAAAATTCTTGTTTTCTGGGTTAGCTTTAACGAAGAGATAAGAGTTACTTACGGTAAAGGAGGAAGATGAAGAACAAGCCTGACACGAGAACCATAGAAATGAAGAGCTTGTTTAAGAGGAGGCCAAGAATCTCTAGAATCAGGACAGACAGGGTCAAAGAAGGCATCAAACAACAATTGTGTCAGACTCTAGTCGTCGATTCTCGTACACGAACCCGTCATATCTTGCAGGTGGTATGTACTGGGCTGTGACGGTCCATTTGGGCACGTTGAGAAACAGAAATAAAGAACACAGCAATACAAATTTTGGAGTAATAAATGAAGATGGAAGATGTTTCTGCATCTTTTCTTTAAATTTTGGGTTTCTGATTGTTCGGTAAATTGTTAGACTATTCGGTATGCGTTGGAGATGACAATAAGGTTGTCAGTGGATGCTGACAAAGGCAAATGTGTCATCATTTCCTTGAATAAGGGTATTGTCCCACAAAAACAGTTTTGCTTGGCTCCTTTTCTAGTCCTTTTGTTCCTTTTACTTAGTTTGTTTTTTCTTCAATTAAATCTTTTTTAACTTTTTTTTTCCTATGGGATTTATATGGGCCTCACTATAAGTACAAGTTCAGTCCTATTTTTTAAAAAAAAATAGGTGGAGCAGTCCGAGAAATATTGGTTCAGGTTCATCCTTTTTTCGGGTCGGTTCATTAGGTTGGGCTAAAATGCCCATCCTTAGATGTGAGTACTGAGGGATAGATGTAACTTTTTTTACAAGAATATTACATGTAATTTAACGGAAAAATTTAACAATTATTCTAAATTAAAATTTAGAATTTGATTTTTTTCATGCACCAAATATATTTTGACTAACAAAAACACACTTGAATATCTTAAAAAAATACCAGATTTTTTATTAACTGAAAAATTGACCGAGAATTTGATATATTTTCCAAAAAAATCGGGATATTTTCACGAGAAATTGATTTTTTTAGCAAAAATAAATAAATTCTAGGGGGAAAAAAATCTGAATTTCAGAATATATCCGGCGATATCCAAATATATCTAGATGTCTCTAAATCACATTTTTTTATATAAAATTCAATCTAATAAATTTTTCATTTAATATTTTTTAATTTAAATGCCTCCAAATTACAATTTTTACAATTTTTTCGACAACCTAGAAAATGTATCCACATGCATTCAAATCACAACTTCTTATACAAATTTTGCAAATTTTTCGACGTCTCTGAATGTACCATATGTCTCCAAATGTATCTATAATTAAATTAAGTTTAATTATTTATATATTATTAATTTTTTTATTTTATTTAGAAAATATTAATTTGGTTTACATTGCCCTGCAAACGCCTCCAAAAATGTATCCGCAAGTCTCTAAATATATTTGCAAGTCTCCAAAAAATGTATCCGTAAGTCTCTAAATGTATCTATCCCTGCACAAAATCAATATAATTCAAAAAAATCAACCAAATACGGTAAAAAAAACTAAACAAACACAAATTAAATATTTACTCATTTTTAACAATAACAAAATAATTAAAAAAAATGGCATTTAATGGTAATTAATATGTCTTACAAAATCAAGGGTATTTTTGTGAAAATAGAAAAAAAAAATAAAAAGAGGTTGCAGTTAGGGTAGGAACCCTAGCCGCCGCCCCTTCACCACCATCCTCTCGTTCTTTTGGTCGCCAAACACAGAGGGGAGATGACCACGAGAAGACGAACAAATAACGAGGCGTGCAACGACGAACAGAGAACGAGCCGGAGTGTGATGAACACAGCGAGAAGAGAACAGAACAAACAGAGGAAGCATGGCAGTGACGAGACTAAGAGAACAGACAGGAGAGAAGAGCGATGAGAGGCGGCACTGGTGGTGGTTTAGGTTTAGGGCGAGGAGAGAGAAGGGGTCAAGTGAGCGGAGAGATTAAGAGAGAGAGAACAGAGAGTGTGCGAGAGGTGAGAGAGAGAGAGAGAGGGAGAATCGAAAAAAGAGAACGAAAACAACAAACAAACGAGATGTTGACAAACAAATGTTTTTATTGGAGTTAATCTGACAATTTTGCTAACCATGATTTCTTTTCTTATATTTGTCAACCCAAATGTCATGTATTCTAGTACTTTTACAAATACAAAATTTGTATTTTTATATTTATATTGGTATGTGACATAATTAGCTATAACTTAAAAGCATGTTGATGTGTCGTTTTTTTCAAATGATATGGTTGTTATCTTGTCCACTCACTCTCCATTCAGTGTGAGTTTAATGCACGCGCTTCACAATCGTCCAACTATGGATTAATAGATGAAAATTGACTAACGTTTTGGGTCAATGGATGAAAAACAAAAATTCATTGTGTTTCACAAAGTAAAAGTTTAGAGGGCAAGTTATGGTCAATATTTGATAAGGTGGGTTCACATCAACGAAACAACAGAAATTACCAGGGAAAATCACACTTTTATAATTAAATAAAATACTGATTTTAAAAAATGTCTTTTAAAAATACCAATTTTAAAAAAATTCCATAAAAAAGAAACTCATTTGAAAAATATCATATTCACGAGAAATCGTGATATTTTCAAGAGAAATTAATTTTTTTCGCAAAAAAATGAATCTCAAGAAAAAACTAGATATAATCTTTTAGAATATCTTCAATGGTCTCTAAAAGATCTTGAAAAGGTCTCCAAGGGTCTCCAAAATGTCTCTGGTAGTCTCCAATGGTCTCTAAAATGTGACCAAAAGGTATCCGATAGTTTTCAATGGTCTCCAAAAGTAGGTGTCGAATAATCT
>CAODLS014907833.1:0-12934 GCA_948243855.1 Flueggea neowawraea | reverse complement strand
TTTCATACAACCGATCGATCGTGCCTTGGTGAAAGGTAAATCTTCTAACCTTAATTATATATGTTGATGTGCATGGGTCCTTGGGGGAATTCAAGACATTAAATTTTTGTTATATCCGCTGCCATGTATGTATATGAATGTCATATTTTAGCCGTGAATTCCAACAGCTCGCTCCAAGCCTTCTACTCCACAAAAGCCAAAAAGAAAAACCCGAGGAGAGTCTCTGATGAAAGTTTCCGAGGGAGCCACCCCCTCCAAATCTCCAGCGGCCAAACGATCAAAGCATTCTCAACCAACTTCAATTGCAACAGAAAGCCGTAAAAGTGGGGAACCAACGCTCAAATTGTCAACCCAAAGACTCTTTGCATGGACTCCCATATCAAAGACAAAGCATGTTAGGTGCTTGGTCTCCAGAGCTTTTAAACCTTCCAAAATATCGACTTCGTCTGCTTCTCGAAAGAAAGTGCTCCGAGTTTTCTTGGCCACTCAGAAAGAATTAATATGAGCAGGCTTATCACTATCTTCTTCCCAATCTCGGTCAAAGCTTACCTTCATGGAGAAAAAAAAAGCACCTGTGCCTCCGGTCTCAAATAAAGGGAAAGAAGGGCAAATAACAGATCCCCAACTTCGCCAGGCGGTAAGTCATACTTTCTCGTGCATCCATGTTCACTTCTACACCATACATCTTCTAAATTCTTATGAATAGATTGAGTGATCTAAGGTTGACACCCGAGGACCTGGAGCTAGCTCGAAAGCAGACTTCCATACTTCGAAAATCGAATTGTTGGCTCGGGCATATGTAACCTTTACTCAGAATACCATCAAGCCTGAAAAACTCTCTTTGTTAACTTAGTTTTCCATTGGGTTGTAGATGCAACAGGAATTTGTGGAAAACCCCGTAGAGGGTCCTCTCGTAGATATGGAAAACCCCACAGAAGGTCTTCTCGGATATAGCGGTGACGATCGTACTTTTGTGAGACCCGAGGAAACTGCTCAAGCAAGATCTGACGAAACCAGAGAGATAACATCTTAGTCAAGTTCCTCAAAAAGAGGTACTTCGAGGGCTCATGGGCAAGTTCTGAAACTCTGCCCAAAGCAACGCCTATCAGTCCTATCGATTGTCAGCCGACCGACTTTATAGGACATGTGGACCTTTTGAGCCTTGTGGAAAGGATCTCAGCATCTGTAGAAGTCATTTCTGTTGAAGGTATATGTCAATTTCCCTTTGTTATGGTTAAAGCTATTTCTAACTTCCATATTTTCAAGCATATCAAAGGGATCCGATTGTTGATCTAAGCACAGCGCCTAGCCAAGCATATGTCGAAGCACCTCAGAGCCCAAACATTGTTGAAGTCGAAGAGCCAACCATTTCTGAAAACGTAGAGGTGAACGTTACTTCCTAACCTGCACAAATCCCTGCACCGACCATTGGAGATGTGACTATTACGCAAGAAGCCTTGTCCCACTTGTTAGGGCATCTGTTTAACCCAGATCTTTCACTTTCAGACTTTCTAGAGGCTTTATTCTCCCCATGGGTCTACCTCCTCTGGAATGTGTTTTAATCAATGCAATTGAAACTATTCGAGATGTCGACCTTCAATAGTTCGGCAAGAATCTTCAATCTATCCTTAAGAATCTACCTTTCGAGGATTCAGTCAAAACTATGTCAGCTGAAGAGGTAACACTTCTTGAGCAGAAGAAGAAGAAGAAGAAGAAGAAGAAGAAGAAGAAGAAGAAGAAGAAGAAGAAAAAGAAGAAATACTTGGCAGATTTAGCCAAAATTGAAGAAAATGAGCGCAAATTGGTGAAGAAACTCTAGAAAGCCCGGAAAGAAATGAACACGGTGAAACAAAAACTCCAAAAGGTGAACGAAAAACTTGGCCAACAGGAAGAGCTTGAGCGCCAAGCCAACATTCATAGCCAACGAGTCATCATTACAGAGCAAGGGTTCGAGATGAAGCTCTTCGTACATGGTCCTCTTTAGATGTTACTTCAAGCATTGAAGTCTATGGAACATCTAGGGTAGCCTTTTTTGTATTTTGCATCCTCTTGTATTTTCCATAAATGAATATTGTTATAATCTAGATCGTTCATACATTCCCCATAGCTTGAGAAATTTTAATTTCAATATCTCCTTACTCGCTTCCCATATCGAAGGAATATATTTTTTAAGATATTGTCCGTTGATGCTTCTTTGATGAACAACCCCTTTAAGCGATTGAAGCAAGTACGTGTTGACCGAATAAATTTCTTTGACTCGAAAAGGACCTTCCCAATTAGGAGACCATTTTCCAAGTAAATAATCTTGCTTTTCAACTGGTAGGATAGTTTTCCAAATGAGATCATTTTTCCCAAAGATTCGAGTTTTAATGTGCCTATTGTATGCTCGGGTTGTCTGTTCTTTTTCAACTTTAATTGAATTTAAAACCTAAAAAAGCTCCCAATCTAAAGCCTCTAATTCAACCATCATTGAATCCGAGTAATCAACATTCTCGAACTCATTTTGGTAAGCCACTCTCATTGACTCAACCACAATTTCACATGGTAAAACTGCATCATGCCCATATGTTAATCGGTATGGACTAGTGCAAGTTCCTTCTTAAAGCCAACCCGGTAGGTCCACAGCGTTGGCTAGAGAAAATCAGCTCACTCTTGAGGGTTTCTGTGAATCATTCGTCGAATGCTATTTTTAATAATCTTATTAGAAAATTCGGCTTAAACATTTGCCTGAGCATAGTACGGAGTTAAGTTGATTAATTTAAACCCTAGCTCATCAGCAAAATCCCCACTTTAATTAAATGTCGTACCCTGATCAAGCCGAACCAAAAAATGATGTACTCCCTAAGAAACATGATGACACCTTCTTGGGTTACTGATTTCAAAGGGATCGCTTCAATCCACTTGGTGAAATAATTTGTGGCCACTAAAACATAAGAATGTCCCCTTGAAGACTTGGGGTGAATTTCATCAATTGCATCCATAGCCCAACCTTGGAAGGGCCAAGGTTTTATCAGTGAATATAATTCAATAGCAGGTACCCAAGGGATACTGCCATGCATTTGGCATGTCCGACATCCTTTAGTCATCACAATGCAATCCTTTCTAACCGAACGCAAAACAGACCATGCCTTTGGATTACCCAGGCCATTTTTCCCCTAATTGGTGTAGAACACACAAACTATGATGAGACTCAACCATAACCCTCATGGCTTTGTCTGTCTTAATACATTGGAGCAACAATCCTTCACCCCCTTTTCGGAATAACTCCCATTGGACAAGAACGTAGTTTCTCATTACTTGCTTCAAAAAAAAGAATTTCTCCTGACAAAGGAGGGGTCAGTTAGTGCTTCAATCAGCTCTTTCCACCAATCCTCAGGTTGTCGTAGGATAGATAATTCCAGAACCTTGGGCTTACCCTCGTTGTGGTTGGGTAAAACCTTTGACTCGATAACAATTTCTTAGCGTAACCTCGAACAAGGTACATGACACCGTGACGCTACCTGGGCCAATTCATTCGCAACCCAATTTGACTCTCGTGGAATATATTGAAAAATTTTCACTTCTAAACGTTCAAGTAATGACTGTGCCCGAGCCAAACAGGTCTCCATAATATAGTCCAAACAACGGGCTTTACTGGTCACTTAATGGATTACTAGTTGAGAGTCACCGTATATTTCCAAAATTGATATTCCTTGCTCTAATGCTAATTCAAGACTGAGAATCAGTGCTTCGTATTCTGCTCGATTATGAGTGCATTTACCATCCACCTTACAAGCGAGTTATGACGAAATGCCTCGATGGGAAAAGAGAACGACCTCAAGACCTTGTCCAAATTTGGTTCTCGATCCATCAAAGTACAGTTCCCACGGAGGTAATTCGACAAACATAATTTCGTGAGGAAGTTCAACATTCACAAGCAAGGGGTGATCAACCAAAAAATCAGCTAATACTTGACCCTTCACCGAATGTTGTGGAATGTAAGTTAAATCATACTGAACTAATGCTAAACTCCGTTTGCTAATCCGACCCTTTAAAAGTGGACTATGCAACATAAATTTAAGCACGTCCGTATGAGCAATAACAAAAATTTTGTGGACAAGAAAATAATGCCTTAATTTTATTGAAGCGAAGTACAATGCCAAACATAACTTTTCAATGTATGGGTAATTACATTCGACGTCATTTAGACTTCTACTTAGATAAAATATAGCTCTTTCTCGTCCACCTTCACTGTCCTGTGCTAAAAAAAATGCGAGAGACTCTTGTGTTGCTGCTATGTACAACTTGAGCAGCTTCTCGGTTGTGGTACAACCATCACCGGCGGATTGGCAAGATAATTTTTGATGGCCTTGAAGCCCTCTTGATGTCGATGTGTCCATACGTACTCCTCGGTTTCTTTAAGTCGTAAAAGTGGCAAGAACACTTAAGTCTTACCTGCAGCATTGGAAATAAAGCAACGTAAGTAATTAAGTTGCCCGAGAAAACTCTGTAATTCCTACTTCGTCCGAGGTGGTTTTGCACCTATTATGTACTTGGCTTTATTTTGGTCTATCTCAATTCCTCGATTATGGACCAAAAATCCTAAGAAATTACCAGCAGACACCCCAAATGCACACTTTAAAGGGTTCAACTTTAACCCATGAGTTTGCATTCGTGTAAATGCTCGGGTTAAGTCCTCAAGGTGTGCTTATCGGGTTCGTGACTTAACAAATATATCATCAATGTATACTTTGACAATATGGTCGATCAAGTAATGAAAAATAGCGTTCATAGCTCGTTGATAGGTTGGCCCAGCATTTTTTAACCTGAATGGCATCACAACCCATTCGTAGGTTCCCAATGCACCAGGGCAACGAAAAAGCCATTTTATGAATGTCCTCTTTGGCCATGTATATTTGGTTATACCCTGAATAACCATCCATAAAAGAAAAAGTTTGAAAACCGAAAGTGCTATCAATCAACATATCAGCCACTAGCATTGGGTATTCGTCTTTTAGGGTACTACGGTTCAGATATCAGAAGTCTATACATACTCAAAACTTTTTGTTCTTTTTCTTAAAAAACTTTTTTTTCTTTTTCTTAGAAGCTTCTGATTTCCTGCTGCACCAAGTCCATGACTTTTTTGGTCATTCTCCTCGGGGTTTGCTTGATAGGCTTCGCTCCTTCCCAAATCGGTAACCGATGTTCTACCAAATTTCTATCCAACCCTGGCATCTCATGGTATTCCCAAGCAAAGCAGTCCTTAAATTCTTCCAGTATCTGCACCATCTTAAAATGAAATGTCTCATTGAGGAGACTGTTGATAAATGTCATCTGAGGTTCCTCTTGGGATCCCAAGTTGATCGCTTCGAGTGGATCAAGAGCCTGTGATTCTATTTTCTCGGCCTCATAAGCCAAAGTCAAAGAAGTGAACCCATCTCCAACTTGTTGCTTTGGGAGTTCTTCTTCCTCAATGTAGCCAAATTCACAAATCTCTTGAACCAGAACTCTGCTGTTTTCTCGTATGATTGCTTCGGTATCTAAGACCAGAAGGTATTGCATGAAAGTCTGAATGGCTACCATGTCTTCCTTGGATGGCTCAGGCATCAAAGGAGAGTTTTCTACTGTCCTTCCGCTGCTCGCACTCTATTACCATAACAACCAAACGCTGAACGATCTGCAATCTCGGGAGTCGGCCACTTGACTTCATCGCTCTTCAGACTCGAAACTTCGGCCTTATAATTATCATCGGAGACCTTCTGTTCAAGGTCATTTTGGTGGTATTCGAGCAAAAAAAGGTTGTTATGGTGGACAAAACTTGGTTGCATCATCTTCTTCGCGTACTCTCTACCGAAGGGACTCCCACCATCTGGCATTTGTAATTGCACCAATATGGAATCATGCTTCCACCTGCAATGCCAAAATCAACGACATAAGCCTCGTTATGTTTAACATCAGGATCGACATACACTATTTCAACAGTGTCACTATTAAAAAACATGAGCCTTTGATGAAGGGTCAAGGGAACACACTCGTTTCGGTGTATCCAATTTCGACCAATTAGGGCATTAAAGGAAGATCATTCTATATCAACAACATAGAATACTGCATTTCCTTCTCTGGTTCTTACGGTCATAGGAATGGCCATAACACCTAGTGCTCGAGTTGCACTTCCCGCAAAACTAAGAACAGTAGAGTCAGCAAGTACTAGATCTTGCTCGGCCTTTTTGATTTCAGGAAACATCTTAAGGTTAAGAGATTGACAACAACACCTTCGTCTACAAGGATTTTTCCAACCTCTATCCCATTAATGATGGCCTTTATACACAACCCTTTGAAACCTATCCCTTTCGAGAGGTCGGGTTTCTCAAATTGAATAAATTTACTTGGGGTTTGTTTTGATGAACCCTCAAATTTCTGTACTATGGCTACCTTTTCCATAACTGCTAAAATATCTTCGATGTCTTTTGGTCGTGACACCTTCTAATCCGGACTAGCTCAGTAACTAGTCGGCAAAATGAGTACCATATTGCACTCAAAATCCTTCCCTTTCTCTACCGGGGGAAAATCATTTTGAAGGACTTGGAAATCATCATCCTCTGCCATAAAGTCCGTATAATAGTCAGATTCAGATCCCATTTTCTTTTCCTCCTCGGGCAATCGCGAAGGACCTGGCCTGCTCGGGCTGACTCTTTTCATAACAACTTCCTTCCTGGCTTGGTTAGCCAACTCTTATTGTTTCTTTAGCTCAGCCAAACACCTATACCACCAGCATTTCTGAGTCTAACTCATCTTTTGGGGTCCTAAAGGAGACACCCGAGACTTTTATTCTGGCTTCACCTCCTTCCACACCATTTTGTCGGGGTTCTTCGGCTTCTATAATCATTGCTTCTTTTCGAGTTTTACGCTGGATGAAGATTTGAACCTTACCTCGACTTGATATCCTTATCGTCAAGGTTGAAAAGGACTGAAGTCGAAAGGGATTGCCCTTGGCGGCTTCCTCTTCTGAAAGGGCCTTAAAACCTCCCCGGCACGCAATAGAGCTTTATTCGGTCTTGCGTAGGGACCTCTAGCTATAGGAATCGGTCCTTCAAGAAATGTTACTTATTTAGTAGCCATAATTTCTTTCATCTTTCCAGAGCATTGCCCACAAAAACCAGTTGTTTGGAGGCTCACATAAGCTTCTCCTTGGAGTTGGGCCAAACGGGCCACCTCTCTAGCTTCGGCATGCTTTTTCCTTTCGGCTTGTCTTTAAAACTCAAAATTTTGATGGGCAAACGAGCCTTGTCGAAAGGGATTCTGGCGAGGTTCCTTCAGTGCGAAACTTGGTCCACCCGGGTACCTCAAGCTTAGTGCCACCTCTTCCTCGTTTGACAGATCATACCAGCTATAATCCTTGTGAACTCTAAGGAAATGGAGGAAATCATGGCACTGGTCTATCGTATGCAATGTGGTTACGTGCCAACGACAATAATGATCTAGCTCGAGTTTATCAAAGTAGGAAAATCGAAGGACTCCCATGTTGACTAGCCTATTAAATACAACAATAGCCACCCGAGTGGCTTGAGTCACTTTGCAGCATCCTGTAAACAAGGAGACAACTCAATTAGTGAACATTCCACATTACTCGGAAAAGGATTACTATCAACCCCCATAGCCTCTTTGGACTCGGGGAATTTCAACTCCTTGGATTCTACCAAGTCTTGCAATATGTTTCAGAAAACTACGCAGTGGTTCGTCGAATGAGTTGACAAACTATGCCATTTACAAAACTTCTTCCCTCGCACCTCTTCGGGTGGAGGAAGCTTGTGAATCCCTTTCAATTTGATTCACTTATTTTCTATAAGTCAATCAAAGATCACATCAGCCTTATCTAAATCAAATGAATACTTCCTATTTTCTTTTGATTTTAGACCGAATGGAGCTTGTGCATTTTTCCTGGCTAATGGCCCGCACACCAAAGGGCTTCCTCGGACATATTCAGCTACATCGATTTCCAAATGAGAAGACTCCCGAGTCTCGGACAACCTTTGTTCTCGGGGTTCTGTGGTTACTACCTCCTGGTAATACGTCCCGAGTAAAGAGTTATTCCTAATATTTTCCTCCTTGAGGATTATTTCAAAACGAGATGCTCTCTCAGTGAGCTCGTACAAGTCTTGAAATACCATTCCCTCGAACTTCCTTCTCAACTCGAAATCCAAACCATCCTGAGCAAAACACATAAATTTGGTCTCGGGTAAGTTGACCTAACATCTGATCCTAGCTTGTTTGAAACAGATAAGAAATTCCTCAATAGATTCCCCAGGCTTCTGCCTTAACCGAGCAAGGTCAGCCACCGTCATGCCTGGGTCTCCTCAAGAGAATTGTGTTTGGAATGCATTATGCATATCCCACCAAATGAAGATTGTGGTTGGCATCAAGTTAATGTACCAATTAAAAGCAGTTCCAGTTAGTGAACTCAGGAACAATCGCATCTTTAAGAAATCATCCCATGAAGCCTCTCCACATTGGTAAGTGAAACGAGCGACGTGTTCGAGGGCAGACATCTTCCCATCTCCCGAAAAAAAGTGTGAACTCAGGTACTTTATACCCTCGAGGAAATGGATAGTCTCAGTCAATATAATCGGGATAAGGTTTTCAGTAAACCAGTCGGTTTATCCATTCCAGCTGAGGATCATACATACGCTCGATCATGTTTACGAGTACGTCTTGGTTGACCCCTTGTGTCGTCGGAACACCATAAGGCACTGTCTCTGGGATCCCTATTGGATTCATTGGAACATCAGGGGGCACATTTACCGGGTTACTTCTTGGGGGAGCAACATAAGATGTTGCTACTAAGTTTCCTAATCCTGGATTATAAACGGAGGATGCTCTTGTAACGTAACCTGAATTCGGTAATCCCAACGGTGGGTAACTTGTACTCGAGGGATATAAAACCCTATTAGTTCCAATTGGTGGAACACCAGGGTTGACAACTAGACCCTGCACACATCCAGAACAAGTCTGCAAAGTGGCTATTGGCCCTATTCCTTGAGTACTCGAAGGCACATAAGGTGTTGACAAGGTACTTTGGATTGTCGTAGTGATAACCAGTGTGTGGAATACAGTTTGAGCCAAAGGCCCTTGTCCAGGGACTCGTGCGGTATAAGACGGTGTATATGGCTCAAACATTCGATTAGTAGGAGCCTCCGGATATCCAAGGGGTGGATCAGGTGGTCTCCTTGATAGAGAACCTGTCAAAACAGCCCTTTGAGTTGTTTCTTCCAAAGGACATTTGCATTTGTCCATTTGGGCTTCTTGAGCCTCCATCATAACTTCAACGTCCTTAGATATTTGTCTCCCAAGAGGACCTTGAGAATCATGAAAGAGATGGTCGGGGTCATCTATTATTTGGTCACCTTGCCTTTGAACCGAAACGAACCAATCATTGGTGTGTTTGGTGAACTCTTCCACTTGCCTTCGAGACAACTCAACCTATTCTGTCTGAACGCTTCGTATTTCCTTAATCAACTCGTTTGACACTTGTCTGAGTTGACCTTGGATTTTTCCAACTTGATAATCCATATGGAGCCGAGCCTCTTAAGCTTTACCATTCAGAACTCGCTCAAACTCCTACTTTCGTTTGAGGCAATTTTCCTACGAAACACGGAGGGATGCAACTATCTCTGCATTTATGGCCTCCAATTGGACCCACAGATTTTTTCTGACCTTTAGCTCGCCTATCATATTCAGCCATATCAGCCTCAAAACGGGCCTTGAAGTCGAATTCGTCCCCGAGGGACTGTGATCCAGACCCTGACATTGGAAGATTGGATTCAACTAGGGACACTTCTTACCTTTCGAGCAAAGTAGCCTCCTGTCCATGATTGCTTTCGAGTTGCAATTGAAGATTTGCACTTCGAGTCATGCATCTCGCCATTCCTCACAAGTCTCCAACTGTGGTCGCCAAAATCTGCTAGGGAAAATTTGTGCTTCGAGGATGGTAGACTTCGGAATTGTTTATCCGAGCTAAATCCAAACGTAATATATCCGAGAAGAAATATATGAGTACGAAAACGCTTATCCGAGCTCAACGTATCCAAGAATAAGTGATCGCCTAAATTCAACTAAGGTGTTTAGAAACACCTAGTAGCCTAGGAATTTTAAGTACGAGGAACAAACAAATAACTGAGGTAACTAAACATGAAATAAAAACTTATTAACCGAGTGAAAGGTAAATGGAAAGAGGAAAAGCTTGTAAATAAAGCAACTGAAAGCAATTAGGAAAGCAACATAACGTAACAAGAAGCATTCCATTAAATACAAAGTCTTAGATGCTTACTTGTTTAGTATGGGAATTGTTGAAATATGCCATGACTACCCATCAAACAAATGAACGTCTAAAGAAATGACTAAAACAATACTAGAAATGAAAATACAAGTTGAAATTGCAAGAGTTTGGTCTGTGTTCTTCCTATTCTTCCTGGTTACGCCTATTTATATTGAGACTTCTCGGCGGTTACTTGCAAAATTTTCGCTCCACGTCCTTCAGGAAAAACTGCTTCTTTCATGCTAAGCTTCCACTTAGCACAATCTCTATCAACTGCCCATCTTCTTGTGTTAGAAACTTCCATGTATTGATAACTGCCCAAATTGTGGGGGTTCGACAACCAACTTGTCAAACTCAACCGCTTAAAGCATGAAACCAACCACCTCGGACTGGCTTACCCAAGTACCATCTCAGACTGACCTATCCGAGAAACATCTCCTTAGCTCAGACATCATCACCCAAGATGGCTGGCTTCGGAAACTTCCTTTGTACACTTGGTTTCCTTTCTTTGTGTAAGAGGACCCCACCAATCCTCTCTCTGCCAGGTTCATTAAATGCAATATTCTCCACATTCAATGCCCTCAGACAGTGGTGTTACCTAAATGTGACATGTGTCCGAGCTCATTAACATTGTCCAACAATTATGTCAGCATTAGTAGAATCAAATAAGCCTCATGTTCAGGGGCGGACCTAAGGAGGTCTGGCATGGTCTCGTGACCCACTTGAGTCTGTGGTCTCTTAATATATAATACATATATTTGGTTTATTTATAGTTTATTTATGGTTTATTATATATATTTACAATATTATATGGAAAATTGACACATTATATATAATATATGGTTTTTACCAACTATAAAATACTATTTTATTTGCCGTCGGACCCCCTGTTTGAATTTTGTTCTGCGTCTGCCACTGCTCATGTTTATAGATTGATTCGACTTACGCTAACTTTTCTTGTTTCTAATGCAATAATAGAGCATATATTTTCAGCTATAAAAATTGTGAAATTAAGGTTCTAAAATAAGGTGAAGGATGGTCTTCTCGTGAACATACTCATAACTTACATTGGAAAGGATATTGCTAAGCAATTTAAAACTGATTTGATTATAAATGAATTTGTTAAAAAGTGAAATGAGGCCAAAAAAACTTTGAGTTAATTAACACTCAACTCATTAATTAAATCAGGTACTGAAAAGGACTATAGATAGGTGACAATAGCTAAAAAGGTTCCAAAATGAAAAAAAAAAAAAAAAGAAAAGAAAGAAATGGATGACTGGAATGTTAAAGAGAAAAAACAAAGTAGAAGGCACATAAAATAAGATTAGTAAAATAAAATAAGAACATATTAAATAAAATAGTTTGACATAGTGAATGAATGGTTGACACTATAATGAGGACTCTTAAAATAAGTCATCAATGAATACTCGAGTTATTTAATTTCTAGCTCTGTTACGTAATTTGAGGAGGTGGTTACTTAATCGTAACTCCAAAAGTTACTTAATTTTGGATGTCGTTACGTAATTTGGTTACCGGTTACTTAATTTTGATCGGTTACTTAATTTTATGATAAATTAAGTAACCATAACTGTTACTTAATTATTGCTAAAAATACTTAAGATCTCAACTTTTCAATTTCACGTGAATAGTACAATATATCTTGACGTTAGTTTGTTTAATCACATAATATTCTCAAATTGATTTAAACACTAGTTAAATTTTCTAGTTTAATTTTAATTTGTATATTCAAAAATTATATGATAATGACAATGAACTTTGAAAATAGATAAACTTTTTATCTTACTTGTAAAGATATATGATTAATCTTTGAAATGAGATGAATTTGATCTAATATCTTATATTTTAATATTTTAAATTTATATTAAATATATGCCTTATGACTATCTATAAGAAAAATAACATTTACTGCAATTTTGTTAGATTGTTTGATTGTTGCAAATTGTAATCACTCATATGAATCAACATCCCCATGAACAATTTTCAACGGAAGAGATTTCTTCCGTGAGAAAAAACAAAAATGGGAGTTATTAATTAGAAAAGAAGCCAAGAGTTGAACATGACAACATTGGTAACATCATGCAACCACAGCGCTTTTGAATCATTAAATATGAACCAAAAAATTTGTGGCTGCGGAAGTAAAGCCCTCTCATAGAACCGGGATACGCCAAGAAATGTGATTACGATGCCAAAGCCAATGAGACCCAATCCAACTTCTGCAAAATCACATCATGATTCATGAGCCAAGGATGTATTTTACTTCTATATATAAAAAATCATAATGAATCAAAAGAGAAGAAAGCTACAATCTTAATGAATCAATATGCTGCCAATATCAGGTTTAACATTCAAAAAATAGGACAGCTAAGTCGTTTGCAGCAAAAAACATGACCAACAAATATTCAGAACAATGAATAACTCTAAATTGATGGACATAGTAGTCAATGGCCTCATAAAAGATTGTATCAGACCTAATCAAAACAACTTGGTCTAATTTAACACCCACCACATTGTTTCACTCTGGAGGACCAAGCCAAAGAAACCAAAATTAGGAATAAACTCAATCAACCACCAAGTCAAGTCATTTGTTTTTACGGCAACAAAAAGAAACCGTCAAGATAGAAA
>CAODLS014905175.1:0-13914 GCA_948243855.1 Flueggea neowawraea | reverse complement strand
TCAAAATCTAGTGAAAGAGTTATCTGCTTCTAGCCATGGACAAAAGGAATTATTTTTCCACAAGAAATCTGTTGAAAAACTCCTCGACTTAGAAGGTAATCACAGTAACCTTTCTGTTGGGTCCTATCATTACTTTTGGAGCTTGTTTCGATTATTTGCTATGACACATTATAAATGTTTTTCAAGTCTGACATTTTGTGGCATCTATGATCAGTTTTGGGTGCCACAAAAATGCTTGGTGAAAAATGAATAACGGGAAAAGAATTGAGAACTTATGGAATTGATTATGATAGTTTCTAACGCAAGAACTGTCATTATTGCTTTGGAGTTTGGCATTCTTGAGAAATCATTACCTCCATTATGCCTATATTACTGCTTATCCAGGGCAAATATTGAACCAACAAAGCTTAGAAATATTGGTTTTTCCGGACTTTGCTGATACGATTGCGTTTTATGTAGGGGATTACGATGCAGTGATAATATGTCTAGGTGCCAAAGCAGACACACTACCTGAGCTTTCCGGAAGGCTTCCTTTGAGCACATGCAGAGGTGTCATTGCCAATCTGCAGTTGCCTGATAATACGAGGTGAGGTAAATACAACTTTGTACCTCCTCATGCCATCCACCAGATAGCGTTCTGGGAGTTGAGACACAACTACAAGAACAAATTGTTTTAGTTCATTTGCCAGATCTAGGATCTTAAGCTTTTCAATATGCACAGGATTTTCAGGTCTCCAAACCTTAGATTAGTAACACAATTTTTATTCAGAAAAGTCTTCAGCTGGGTTTGTTCTATAATAATTGATTAACAATCATCTAGCGGATCAATATTGCAGGGAAGGCTTTCCAGACGATGGCCCTTCGATATTGTCAGATGCATGGCTTGCTTTCCAGGGAACTCACAGTTTATATATGGGCTCAACTAGGGAATGGAAGTCAAGAAACTCTTCCACAGATGTCTCTGCAGACGAAGTTTCAAAAGCTCTTCGAGAGCTTCTACCAAAGGCATCAGTATTTTACCCAAGAATAACAGATTGGTCTTGTACCCGAGCAAAGGCATGTGTGAGGGCAATGCCACCTCTAACACCACATGGTCACTTCCGCTTTTGGGTTGTGTGAATGATTTTGTTGGCGAAAACTGTAGTAGTAAATACTGGTTATTTGGAGGACTTGGTTCCAGGGGATTGCTGTACCATATGCTTGGCTTGGGAACTTGACGGCTAAAGCTGTCCTTTCGTGCAATGGACATGTAATACCATCTGAATTAACTAGTTGGAGAAATAAAATTGGATAATTAGATATCATATCTACTTATCTTAATGTTTGTTCAAATTCCAAGTTTTCTCGGCCTGAGTTATACCACGCCACTCATTTCTGTTGTATAACGTAGTCAAAAATAGAATCTTCCATTGCAAATTTAAACAAAATCAGTCATCCATTATACAATCAAAATGGCTGCTAAAAGATTTAATACAGAAAAACCTAATCACTCTGCATTACAGCATTGTTTCAGTGCTTAGTTCTGAAGGCGTTTAAACAAAATTGCTCTGAGATCTTTTTTTTTTGTCATAAAGGAGTCGAACCCCTCAACATCAGGATTGACAAGGAACACACTCAATTAGTTGAGCTGAACATACTCAATTAATTGAGTTAATCCCAAGTGGCAAATTTGTAATAGAACGTAGGAGCACTATTCTGGTTATAATTCATACAGATATATAGGTCTTTCTAGCTTGAAGTCCATATATAAATTTGGCCTCCACTAGTGGCTCCTGCAAGCATCCCAACCTTACAAGGATGTGCATCAAATCTGCAGGGAATAGCAGACATGAGAGGACTTTCCAGAGTAAGAACAGTCCGGCTCTGGAATGGAGAGATGATATCAACTCCTCTTTTCATATTGCCAACGAAGACATATGAATCATCCCAACCCCATATTGCCCTGAAACAGGAAGTTGAAAGCTATCATCAAATAATATGGTTAAGAAAACAAAAAAGGAACCGGTAGGAAAAGAAACTCATCAAAGTGACCATAACCATACTTGAAAGAAGAGATCCATCTGCCTGTCTGATTATTGTGCAGTATCTTGAAAATTTGCACCGCTTGTGATACCAATGTTGTCATCAAAACTGCCAGCAAAAATTCGTCAGATACTTAACTTCAGAAAAGTAATTCACTGCAGCATACTTCTATACACATACCTTGATGTTGCCAGGAATTTTGCAGAAGGTGAGAAATAAGCAGAATGCACAGCCCTTTTATGGTTTACCATTCTCAAACTTTCAGGTTTATCTGCATTTATTCTTCTCGGATCCCAGATGCAAGCAGTTCCATCGGTTGAACTAGTAGCCATTATGTTGGTGTTTTGTGAACTAAAATCGATGGTGTTGATCCTTTCTCCATGTAGACTCCATTCCTGTGAAAACTTTCCCGTCCTATCATCCAAGACAGACAATACTCCCTGGCCCTCACTAAAATATAAGTTCTTATCATCACTTGGTCGCTTAGAAAGAGCAAATATTGCTTCATCACTGGAGTATACCAGATCAAATACTTCTTTCTCAGCATCCATCAATCGGAGAAAACCATCATAGCAGCTGTTATATATCTGGAGTTGCTGTTAATGAACATAAATTAGCTAAAAACATAACCCATCCATAAAGTGATGCATATATGACTAAGTTGCAAGAAATTATGGTATCATATATACGGTTCCAGGCAGTGTATACCAAGTTTCAACTTAAAATTGCAAATTCGACGTATAATAATTCTGCATTGCTGCAAAAAGAAAGTTTAAAAGTTTGACATGACAGAGTACCTTGGACAGACAAGATTGCTGAAACACAATCCCTGACATTGGGCCGATATAAGGGTGGTACAGATATATCCCATCCTCCTGCTCCTTTTCAAAATCCACACTCCAGAATCCCACGTTTCCAAATTTGTTCCCTACCACAATCATTGTTACATTGTTTGAAGGCAAAAACTTTGCCAACATTATCCTCCCCGGCACAACCCTTGCAATATTCTCTTCTTTCAAACTCATTGACCACAAATCGATACAACTCTCAGTTTCCCTCTTATCCGCCTTACTTTTACCATCTGAAAACTCACATTTTTGTGCACCACTTACTAAACCACACACAACTGCGATACTTGTGTTATCTTCTATGTCTCCTACTCCATCCAATTCAGCATTAATTTCACAACTCAAATTCTCACTTCCGACCTCAGTCTTCACATAATCCTGCACAAACCCATCACTTTTCTCATCCTTTACAGCCTCATCCATACTAAATTCCTTATTTTTTGAAACACCCAGTTGAGTTTTCTTCTCAACAGTTAAAAGCGTATCTATTAAAGCTTGATCAGATCCATCTCCACTGTATGCACTCGCATATTAATTGGACCCATAGCATTTGGTGAAGGTTTCAGTGGACTAAGAGGTTTTTGTTTTGGGTTTCTATCAGGATAATCAACAAAATCAAAGTCTAAACCTTTAGAATCAGGAGGCATTCCTCGAGTACGCAGCGACCGTCTCATAACAACTGGGGACTCAGTTTTGGGTTTCTTCTCGGCTCTCACTTTATACGACTTAGATGTATTAACTCTGCGAACTCAGAAGGCAGAACATACCCACAATTTCAAAACCAATAAACTAATTCATAAACAAAGAAAACCCGAATCTTTTAAACAAAACAAAATTGGGTTTTTAATTAAAAAAGCAAGAATATTGCTCGAGAGAAGGAGGGACCTTTGGCGTTTTGTGGAGGCAGAAAGTTCAGTGGCTTTAGAGCGGATCTTGAGAGCCGCCATCATTTCATCGTTCCGGCGAATGTTCTCGAGCCTTCTACGTTCATACTCCGTTACCTTCTGAGGCGCCATTACGAGTGAGAGAGAGAGAGAGAGGGAGTTTTGAAATGGCGGTGGTGATTCAATTTTTTTGTGGTGCAAGTGGTAATTCAATTTAGAAGCTTTAAAGAAGCTGTCTTTTCATATCTCAGAGCAATCGGATTGGTGGAATTCGCGGCAAAGTGTACCTTGGCGGGAAAATAAGGACGTGGAACTACGTGGCATGATCTACGACCGTTAAAATATAAACCAAGCCACAAGTAAAATTTTATCATGTTAGGTGGGGTGGCCTAGCCCAAATCATAGAATTAATCTAGGACTGCCCTTTAATCTTTGTGATTAAAGGAATATACTATTACCGGTAATATTCAGTAAGTGTATATTAGTACTGGTTATCCGTGACTTTTTTTTTATCGATAAAAAAAAAATCTTTGTGATTAACATTGGTATAATGATCTAAACCAGTCATTAGTCCTCAAAATCACAGTCAGCAAATCACACCTTTTTTTTTTAATCCTTCTGTGCTACCATAAATCAAAAGAATGAATTACAAAAAGAACCAAAAGAAATAATCAAATTGGCTTTCTTCATTAAACTTTCTTTTTCCTCCATGAAATCTCGTTGTCCGACTCTCTTTTCTTTTTTTTTTTTTCAATTGTTAAACACTTCCTAATACATTAGCCTCATTTACACCACCATTGAATGTTTTAGACCGTGTAGTGCTGTTGAATGGTGTCAATGTCTATTCCCTTCAGCTTCACCACTGACTCAACATGCCCCTTCAATGTGTGAAGCTCTCTGAGCCTGCAAATCAACACAAGTTTAAATTTTTAGTTATACGAGAAGTCGAAACCTGAATTTCATTGAAAATGCGCATACCCAACTACTTGGCAGAGCGAAGACAAATTTATGTTCGTGTGTACGTAAACCTATATGAAAATTCTTGAAAAAGGACTTAAAAAGGGATAAGATGGTTCTTGTAAATGTAAACACAAGATTTAGTACCTTGCAACTTCTGCACGTCTCTTGGCCTGCTCTGCAAGCTCAGATAACTCCTTGTAGCTGGACTTGTCATTTATCACGGTGTCTGGTGGCTGAAGACCATGAAGGGTACGTTGAGCCATAGCCCATTGAGCCTCCCTCTCTCCTTTCCCGTAGTCTTTCTTGGTCGTGAAAGCAATCTAAACAGGAAGGGAACGCTGTGAGCAAAACCAATATGAAAAGAACTAAAAAAAAAAAAGATAGAAAGCTTAGCAACCTTGCTCTGGAGCAGGTTGTCCCAAGCTTTCCCACTCAACGCGTATCGGATGATGAACTTAAAGATGTCAAGTGGAATGTAGGTGATAAGACTGTAGAGCCAGATGATTCCTGCCCATCCCCATCCAATGCCTTCCATTCTTGCGAAGTGCCACTTTGCGTACACAGCAATGATAGTAGCAACCTTGACAACAAATGTTCGCAAGTTAGAAACTCACAGAAAAACAAGCTTGTAGCTTAGCAGTACTGGAGCCATGAAAAAAAAAATATGGTGGTAGTGAGAGGATACTAACCAACTGTGCAATAATGAAGGCGCCAACAAGCAAGAGACCAGGACGTTCAACAAACGACCAGCTCCTTGACCTGGTGACAAAGATTAGTGCTTGACTGATAATGCTAACTTGAAGGTAAAGGGCTGCTGTTAGCTCTTCGGGTCTATCTCTGATCATTCTCACCCCGAAATTTTCCTGAAAGTTTCAGGTTCTTAGTGTCTGTTATTGGTTAAGTATTACTGTTTTGCAGGTTTTTGAAATGATTTACTTACAGGGAAGAAATCTGTGTCATGAGCAACCCAGAAGAAGAAAACAGTCATGATTGCCAGGTAGGTTCCAAGCACAATGCCGGTAGCAAATATTTCTTTGAGCTTCCATGAGTCAGGCACAGGAGATGGCTTGACTCTGTCTTTGGAGATGGTCATGATAGTTCCATCATTGAGAATGGCAATGATGAGGACCATGAATGGTGAAAATTCAAATTTCCAGAAAAGGGCAACAAGCATAAATCCTAAAACAATACGAATGGTGATCGAGACAGCATATATTGTGTAATTCTTCATCCTCTGGAAGATGGCTCTGCTTGTTAATACAGCATTGACAATTACACTCAACCCTGGCTCTGTCAGGACAATGTCCGATGCACTCCTGGCTGCATCAGTTGCATCTGCCACAGCAATGCCAATGTCTGCCTTCTTCAGTGCCGGGGCATCGTTCACACTATCTCCTGTCATGCCACAAATGTGCTTCCTGTCCTGAAGCCTTTTAACAATCTCATACTTGTGTTCTGTACATGCAAATACATGGATGAACTTAATTAGCATTGTGAATTCTACTGGAATTTTGTCTCAAATTCAACAAAATAATGTGCAAGCTTGAATACCAGGGAAGGCTCCGGCAAATCCATCAGCTTTTTCAATGAGCTCATCGACTGGGATGGCAGCAATTGCCTCATCCTTGCTGTCACCAAGAAGGGAAGATGAAGGATACATGTTAGTAACCATTCCAAGCCTGCGACCCGTCTCTTTGCCAATAGCAAGTTGATCACCAGTGATCATCTTGACATTGACACCAAGATCAAGAGCGTGGCGAATGGTCTCTGCACTGTCATGCCTTGGGGGGTCGAAGAGAGGCAAAAGTCCCACAAACTCCCATGGTGATCCAGCACTTTCCTTGGATTTCTCAGGAACGGTCTATGAACAGGAAGATAAAAAAGAATATTGCATATAATCACGTAGTGTTCCCTTACAAGTATGCCTAGAAATTTACAAGTTCGTTTATTTTTGTGACCAAGAATTTTGCTAAATTAATATACCTGGCGACCAACAGCTAGAGACCGAAGGCCACAATCGGCAAAGTTATCGATGATTTGATGAGCCCTCTTCTTCGCTTCTCCCTTGAGTTGACAAAGATCAATAAGCTGGAATACATATTGGAAATCAGCAAATGCGTCTACTGGCTCCAGAGAGGTTAGTTTTGGGTTTGCAAACTAAAAGCAAGACTTACCTGCTCAGGAGCACCCTTGCTGCATCTATGCCAGTCACCATTGCTATCAATGTAGGTAATCGCAGTGCGCTTATCAACAGGGTTGAATGGCAAGAAATGAACCTCGGTGATTCCTGCTCTTGCCTGCAGAATTCGCAGGAAAGCAACAAGATAAGTGCCGGTTCAGGGAATATAAGAAGGTGATTAGAAAAGGAGCTGCCATCATTCACAAGATACCTCTTTGGGGTCGCCTAACATGCCAACAATGGAAGCATCAATGGCATCTTGGTTCTCAGTCCTCGAAGCCCGGGCTGCAAGTAGTATCAGGCCATCTTTATCCATGTCGTTTGGAAATACCTGCAGTTTCCAATTCAGGCAAAATAAGTATCAAATTAACTTTTAATTCTCTTGAATTACACAACTTAGCTTAGCTCAACTAACTAGCCTCAACGAGTGTCTTGTCAACGGTAAGTTTGTTGAGTGTAAGACTTCCAGTCTTATCACTGCACAAGACATCCATGCCAGCCATTTCTTCAATGGCAGTCATCCTCTTGGTGATGGCACCTTGTTGTGACAGGCGGTGACACCCAATAGCCATTGTCACTGACAAGACGGTAGGCATTGCAATTGGGATACCTCCAATGAGAAGCACCAAGAGGTTATCAATACCCTGTCTATATGCCCTGCGTTGAATTGGGTACATCACTATGATCTCAATCAGCATTCCCAATGCAATTGAGCAAATACAGAAGTTACCAATGGCTGTCAAAACCTGCAAAGATCAAACTTGATCATAATGCAATTCCATGAATTTGGCCATTGTAATGAAAGCTAAACCAAGAAAGTGCATGCCTTTTGGAAGTGACCAACATTGTTGGTGCTGTCAACAAGGTGAGCTGCCTTGCCAAAGAAGGTATGAACACTAGTGGCAATAACAATAGCCTCAATCTCACCTTGCTTGCAGGTTGAGCCAGAGAAAACTTCATCACCTGGATGCTTTGTGACAGGGAGAGATTCACCAGTGAGAGCAGACTGATCAATCTTCAGGGGATCTCCTTCCAAAAGGAGAGCGTCAGCAGGGATGATATCTCCCAACTTGATGCTAATCATATCTCCTGGCACCAAAATTGCTGCCTCTTGCTCAGTCCATTTCCATCCCTCAAGACCTTAGTCTTTGGGGCAAGACCGGCCATTAGAGCGGCGGCGGCATTGCCGGCATTATTTTCTTCAATGAAGCTGATGGTGGAGTTTATGATAAGCAAGACAACGATACCAACGAAGTCTTGCCAATCTGGTGGCTTGCCTCCTCCATTAGCCAAAACAATGGCCATGATAGCAGCTGATTCCATGACCCATGAGAGAGGATTCCACATGAACCCCAAGAACTTGAGGATTTTGCTCTCTTTATTCTCCTCAAGCTTGTTGGGTCCAAAGATTTGAATCCTCTTTTCACCTTCTTCAGTTGTCAATCCTTCTCTGCTACATTTTAGCTGCTCAAATACTTCTTCAATTGGGATTTTCTCCTACCCAAACACAAAACACATATATTAATCAATAGAAATAGGCGTGACAATTTCTGATATGATTGTGAATTATACAGTTATTCGATTAGTCATCTGACTCGTGAGTAAAAGATTACAACATACGATTTGGTTTTGCTTTTATTTGCGTGTAATAGCAGAAACAACACGATTATAAAATGTGAACGCTCAAAAAAAATTGAACATGTTCAAGCTTCAAGAGGAATGGCATTGCTTACGAGATCAACGGTTTCATTCTTTATCTGTTCCAAGGAAATATCTGAAGCCATATTTGGCCGAGAGAGATGAAAGTAAAGAAGGAAAAAAATCAAGAAGAAAGAAGAGAGTTCTTGAAGATGAGAAATTCTCAACACAAGCTCTCTCCCTTTCCCCTCTTGTTTCAACTTAGACAGAGAAGTGGAAGAGAAAGAAGTCTCTTCTAATAGGCCACCCCAACATACATTCTTGGCCTACTAAAAGAGACCAAAAAGTGGACAACCAGATATTCTAGAAGAAATTGTGAGTAGTTGCTGTGTTGTAGCTCTGATGAAGACAGCAAGCTTTTTCAATGTACTAGGTTGTTTGTCTTTATAACAGACTTTTAAGAATGAAGGAACGAAAGGTCTAGGAATTCGGTGATTCTCCAAATTCTGCGGGCTTTGCGTGGGAGTGATCACATTGCATGTGTGTCAAAGCATCGTAAACCGTTGTCAATTTGGATTCCTAATCACAAATTCGTTTCCTACTTAAATTACGAAAACCACCAATTCTCCGCTAAGAACAAGATTATCCTAAGGTTTCAGAATATTCTTATAATTTTATTACATTAAGATAATTAGGAATATAATATTGTTATAGATTCGGATGAGTGTTTAGTAGTTTATTTTGTTTTCGGTTTTAATATTTCTATTTAGATTAGGATTTTGTTTATCTTTATATCAGCACTGGATTAAGTACTAATTTGATAGTAGGGAAGCATAGCAAAAAAGTTCGACTTCATTGGATGTGGGAAGAATCGCAAGGTCAAAAGGAACGATGTCTCTTAACGAGGGGACTCCTAGTACGCTTCCTTGAAAATTATCTATAACTAGGACTAGCCCTTCTACCAATGGCAACGATGTTGAACCAGAAAAACATTTACTATGAATCAAGCGTTCGCGTGCGAGAGATCTCAAGCCAATTTCAAAAATCTCTTATTGATATCCTTAATCATAAACAATCTTCAATTATTAACCGCTCAGTCCGATCTTAACAAAATATCAATTCTGGAAGAAGAATTAAACGACTTGACGTTGTGGGTAGATCAAACCAAATCCAGCTCATCACCTGCTCGGTAGAATGTATGCTCCTGCAACTAATGAATCTAAGGCTCAAAAAAATGAACTTGGAATAGTCTTCCATGAATGTCAACACAAGTCCTATAATTTCAGACTACTTAAATGCACGTCTATAATGAACTTGATAAGCTTCATGTGCTAAGTTCTTTGGAGTCCATGTCTAATGAATTTTGGCATGTAGCGTTCTTCAGCAAAATAAGACAAAATTCATACATTTTTTGACATATATCAGATCCAAATTATAAAGAAACTATTTCAGAAGACAATGAATTCATCGACAAGAATTCAGCTTCGAAATTAAAGTTCACCAGGTTAACCAAGCACGCTATCAGAACCTTTACCTCGTTCTCATGTTGCTTTGTGTCACAACTCCAGAGAAGCAGAAAATGATACACACTACTAAACCAAGCACATCTAACATCCAGAAAAGAATGAAGAATGAACACTGCTACTGCCGTCACACAAAAACTAACATTAATAGAAGAGTAACATTGCTGATTGCTCCAATCATACAAAACTTGCGTCCTTACTACACCGCTAAATCAATGAACAATAATACTTTCTCAAAGCACTCGCTTAATCCCTACCAAAATGACTAATTAATCACCTAATCATGCAACATACAAAAATTCCATTTCTCCTAATTCATGCAACCACCCATCGCAGCTGATAATTTAAAACCCAGACAAGCAATTCACTGATTCCATGTGTGCCAGCATTATCAAGCCTCCATCTAATTTGTGTTTCAATAATAACACCGACACTTAACAAAAAGCCCATCACTAATTCTCAATCAAAAATTTATCATAATTCTATCAAGCACAAAAGAAAGCGCAAGCATTAATGAAATGCTGAACAAAATATCATAATAAGCTTCAGCAAAATCAAAAACATAAATTGAATCTGAAATTTTAATCCCATAAAATCTCATCTAAATAACAGACAGTTTGAGAATACTCCAAAATTTAAATATGAGGCCCAATGTCTAACAGAAATAAGGATAAAAGCAAACAAAAAAGGTAAAAGCCTTAAATCGGCTCTGCCACCTCAGAACCCGAGCTTGGTGCGGCGCCAATGCCTGCGCTTAGCATTGTACCTACACCATTAAAAAGGAATTAAAAATCAGTATTACATAATATCCTCAATATCAATCCCAGTCAAATATTACTTTAGATATTGAAAAAAAAAATAGAAACCTGATGGTATTGTCTGTCCTCATGCGAATCCAGTGAGGGATAGGCCTGTTCTGCCTCATCTTTTTCGCCAGCTTCTTCTTAATTCTGAATGTCTTGTGTGACGGCTACACGTCATCGAATACATACATATAATCAGTCACAGTGAACCAAAATACTCGTATCAGTAACCTCAAAACATAAAATCTACTGCAACTGCGAGTATGCGCAAGAAAGAGGTACCATTTTGACGGCTTCAGAGCTTGGGACCGGACGCTCAAGCTGCGGAGGTGATACGCTGGCGATAGAAACCCTAATTAGTGAAGCTTCGCATTTTTATAGCCTCATTCAGCAAAGCAACGACGTCGTTTACTTAGAAAGAGATTGGGCCTCATCTTTATTATAGATGGGCCCTCGGAATACAACAAAAGCCCAAAGAGGAAGATCTACACGCGCGCGTGGGGAAGTGGGATTGGGGGCGCATACAAAGAGAGAGACAGAGAGAGAGTATAAAGTACGGAGAGGGAAAAGTCCTAGCCAGCCAGGAAGAGACGGGCCGAACCGGAGGAGAACGCTATAAAATGGGGGACGCATTCCTTCTGATCCCAGCCAAACAGTCCCGATCCGTCAAGAAAGAAAGAACCGCACTCGTCATTGAAAACTTGAGAGATTTGAACTGATTCCGCTCATCAAGTTCATCGGTGTTGGTCAATCGGAAGTCTCTGATATCAAATACATTACACAATGCCTCGTGCTTCCAAGCGAAAAGCTGCTCCAGCTAATTCCGCCTCATCTCCACTCAAATCACCTGCTGGTAGCTTCTTCATTGTTGTTTACTTTGCCTTGTTTGGTCGTACTGTATTAGTTTAATTTGCTTTTTCGAAAAGATGAACTAATTGTTATTGTTAGCTTCAGGTAAATCCAAGAAGAAAGTAGTAACGGAAAAGATCGACGACTTGTTTGGCCGATATGCTAACAGCTCAGTAGGCATGATTGAGTACGTTTCTCTCTCTCTTGTTTCTTATTTACTTGTTGATGACAATGCTAATGTTAATGCGGATTGCTTCGAGTTGTTTACTTTTCTAATTTGTAATGTATGTGTGGATAAAACAGCCCGGAAGGAATTGAGGCGCCTTGTTCGGATATGAATGTAGAGCATACTGACATTAGAATCTTAATGCTCGCTTGGTATGCGTTTTATTGTGTTCATCGACGAAGTTAGCTTTTGTCATTGTTTGGTTCTGATTAACTTATTGATTTCTGAGTTTCAGGAAACTTAAACCTCAAAGGCAGGGTTATTTTACACAGGTGTGTTGACTAGTAAATTATGCCTTATGTTGATAGTTGCCGAGGGCAGGTATTGTGAGAGGGACTCTTTGTACCTTCTGGTTTGAAATTGAATTTAGTGTGGAAAGTGAACAAAGTAGAGCCTTTACCTCATATTGTGGGGTCGCCATTCTGCTTAATTGAATACTAACAACTTGAATTTCTTTAAAGTAATACTTTTTTGTTTTTAATTTCTCATTATTTGTTACCATGGTGATATTAGGAAGAGTGGCAAACAGGCATGAAGGTTCTTCAAGTGGGTAGTGTCAAAAAATTAAAGGAAGCACTGCCACAATTGGAGAAAGAGGTAATTATTAGTTTTGTGCTATCCTGGAATAGTTACTGTAGTTTTCCTGGCTGTATATTGTACTAGCTACGTACTGATTTTGCATGTTATATGATTGAAAGGTGGGAAAAGCCGAAAAATTTGATGATTTCTACTCGTTTGCATTCAAGTACTGTCTAACAGGTGAGCAAATTGTTGGCAAGGTTGTGCTTAATTAAATGAAAATACTTTCTATTGTTTCTTGAGAATGCCACATGAGATTTCTGCTCAGAGTTGTACTTCATTCAATATTTCTTGTCATTTACTTTTGTCAGAAGAGAAGCAAAAAAGTGTAGATATTGAGAGCACCTGTGAATTGTTGAATCTTGTCCTTGGCTCCAAATTCCGTTCCAAGGTTGATCTTTTAACCGAGTATCTAAAGGTAGATGGCGGATTCCTCGGTTTAGTAACATTCAAATGTACTTCATCTGAACATATGTGTTGTGGTATATTGATGGTTTTCTAACCTGATTTTGGCAGATCCAGAGTGATTACAAGGTAATAAACTGGGATCAGTGGATGAACATTTTTCGATTTTTCGAGGAGGTAAGTTGAAGTTGCTACCTATTCATCAAAAATCTTTTTGATTTTTTTTTGGGCAATTACTCTTGCGTCCTTGAGTTATATTATAATCTCATATTCAGTCCCTCAGTTTTGAAAGCCCCCTATTAGGTCTTTACTTATACACAACGTCAATACATAATAGATGTTTAACACTTAATCTTGATATCACAAATTCTGCACAGAGCATTTATATGCAAATTTGAAAAAACGGATATCAGAATGAAGTGTTAATCATCTGTTTTGGGTTGATGCTGTATAGTAGGAACCTAATAGGAAGTTTTTCAAAACTTAGAGACTAAATAAAAAATTACGGTATAACTCAGATATGCAATTGTAGTTCTTTTTTTTTTTTTTTTTAGTTAGAGGTGTTAGTGTTAAAATTGACGATTTGTAATAATTTACAAAGTGTAATTGCTTGAGTGATCCTGTGCAACCCTTGTATTAGGAATTTGTGAGAATCATCACCACCACTTTGTTGAGAAAGGTGGTTACGAGAAAGTGCAACTGCTAGTTTAGATAACAAATGGATTTTGGTTTTCTGGACATGTTCATGCCACTACTTTCTTTGGTGCAAACCATCTTTCTAAGTTTGAATTCTCCAAGACAAAGTACTGTTTTTGTGTCCAACATGTAAATAAATCAATAAATTGATCCCACATTCCTTGTATTTGGTTCAAATAACAAGACATGGATATATTATGGGATTCCACTCACTTACTTGAACGAAATGGTCAAAGAGAACTTACAAACTCGTGCATCAATTCCAAGTAAATTATGGAAATATTCTGTAAACATAAGTTTAT
>CAODLS014904653.1:0-10357 GCA_948243855.1 Flueggea neowawraea | reverse complement strand
ACGCCTACATGCATACTAGTTGCTTTGTTTGTGAACAACTTCGAAATGATTTTTCGAAAGGCTATTACCTATATAGTGTGTATATTTATATACCTATTTGTATTGCATGTGGTAATTGCAAATTGTTTTCAAAATAGTCTTTGTGAGGCATATATGAGGTGTTCTGGAGTATTATTCTTCACTGGGTTTGACCCCCATTTTATTTCTGTCTGTGGTTGATTCTATATTCCAGGCACACAAATTTTTTGCTTTGACAACTATTTCACATCTTGGCTATCAGTGAGGATTCTTTTGGTTAGTGACGCCTTTTGATCAGACTCTTTTGTTTTGGTGTTAGAGCTCCACACCAGAATGCTAAGGGGTTACTGAGTTGCTTTTATACTCTGATGTATTTCATTAATTTCACTTACAAAATTTATTTTGATATATTTATTTATATATCTATATATATCGTTTTTCTATTAAACGGTTTCATGTATTATATGTTGAATACGACGTTTAAAAATTGTTTTGATAATTAAATGATTTGGGTAATAGTTCTACACTTTGAGGCTTGTGCGAGATGGACTGGGATTCCATAGACGGTTTGCCTCGTACAGTGGTTATGATTCCAGAAACGGGTCGTGACAGCTATGGCTTCAAAACCCTAACTGTAGTCCCGGTCTCTTTTTTATTTTTTTGAAATTATACCTTAGCCACTGAAATATTTGGTAATTATATAGGTTTGTTCTTATTTTATACTGGAGTTGTTCTCGTTTTGTATTTGTTTGTATTTAAATTTGGTCTCATTTTTGTATTCATTTTCGCATGTACAAAACTGAGAACAACTTGTACTCATTTTGTACTCATTTTGAATATGGTATATGAGTACATTTTATTCTCGTTTTGTGCTTATTTTTTGTATTTAGAATTCTGAGTACAAGTTACTCTCAGGTTGTACTCATTTTTGGTGCGTCGTCAACACGCAGTCAAACTTCTAACGCACAGTCAAAAGGTGGCCAAAAGCTCAAATTTTGGCATTTTTAAAATTGTATTATAAATTTTGGTATTTTTGTGTACATATTAAATGTTGTTGTCTTTTTTAAATTAATTTTTTTTTGGAATATTTCTGAACTTTTCCCTTAATATATTTGTAAAACCCTATCACACATATTTTGTCTCTATGTACATATGTGTATATATATCGACCTATTTTACATATACTTCCTACACTATCAAAAGATACTTTTTCTTTTTTAATATGAACTATTGTAATTTTTACTTTTTTGTTTCATTTTAAAATTTAATGTCAATATTTAACACATTTAGGATTTACATTTCAGTGTTGTAAATGTAAGTTTCAGAATGTCAGAAACCATTATTGAGAACACTTCATGCTTGTAATTTAAGCGTATTGAAGAACTTCAAATCTCAAAAAAAGAATGTGTGTATAAGTTTTAGTTATTCGATTTGGGATGATTGAAGATTATTCTAGTAACAATGACAGTAAAAAACATCTAAAATAATCTTGATAGATAATGAGATTAATATAATTTACATTAATTAATTTTAAATTTTAAAACTAATTTAATTTACTAATATTGTGTTTTTTGTGTTTTAAAATATTTATAAAAATAATATTCATGTGCAACGCACATATCCACAAGCTAGTGAGTTCATTTTACAATATGAAAACGATTTTTCCTTCGACATAATTTCCTGTTAAATGACCTATGAAAAGAATTCCTGTTGAATTAGAAAGTGACAAGAAAAAAAATACTTTTAGTATATAAAATCCCTGTTAAATTAGATGCAAGTCACTATTTTTTTTTTCACATTAACTTTTACCTATCAATTGTGCTATTTACCCCTCGAGGGTAGCCTAACAGTAAGGGAGAAAGTCCCAAGTTGGTAGGCTGATGTTCGAGCTCTAAAGGGAGCGTTTCAGTCAGAAACGGATCTGAGTCAGCAATAGAGTTTGGTGGATACCCTCTTAAGTTGTTAGCCCCTGATGAGATTATGCGGTGATGAGACTCGACCATCTCACCGAGTTCAGCTATGCCTCTTCGAACATTCTGTAATAGGGAGTAATGCCTGGATGATCACGTGTAGTAGAAATATATTATTATTGGTCACTTTCGGCTCCTCTTTTATCTGTGAAAAAAATAATGCTATGTGTTTTCTGCTTTGGAAGTTCTTTTTGAAAATTGACATTATTTGATTAAAAGCCAGTGCATTGTGATCAATTAAACAAAAGTGTTACTGATATTTGGTAAACGCTTATGAAGAAGTTCCAATCGATTGTCAAACTAAAGTCGAATATTGATTCGCATCAATGTAGATATTTGCAGCGACGGGCAGCTGCAAGCTGATCTAGTTGGTGGTCCAATTAAGCACTACCTACACTTCCCTAGGTCTCTTTCGGTGAATTTTGAATTATTTTTCCTATAACCAATTATTATGTTTCACGATTAGAACCCTAACCAACCATACCAATATGCTGAACTCAGTTGACCTCTAAATACAAATATATTGATACCTAATTAATAATTCTTTATTTACGCATCAAATAATTTCTTCTTTTTCACAGTTCAATCTATAAAATTTGAATTCAGAATTTAATTTATAAGTCATTGCTTGATTATATGGTGTTGATAGAAACTTATAATATATTTGAACATAAATTAATATATGTATTTTAAAAAAAATGGAGACGTTTAATTAAGAGAGAGAAAAATTCGAACTATTCTACCATAATCTTTGCTATACTACAATTATTTACCCCTCGAGGAGTAGCCGAGTGGTGGGGGTATGTTGTCCTCAGCGTGAGGTTATAGGTTCGAATCCGTTTGGGCTCACTCTCACAATGTTGAGTTGATCAGGCCTCTACTACTCGTCCTCGATGAGGTGTTACGGTGATTACACTAGTGCACGTGCACAAGTCCGCTGTCGGTGTCAGCTATGACTCTCGAGAACATTCCGTAGCGGGGAGGTTTATTTGTCTGCATGGTCACGCCCAGCAGGGGTACGTTACCTACTGGTCCCCCGACTCCACTTTTTTTGGCAAAAAAAAATATTTATTCTAATTGAATGAAAATCAAATTTACATGATAATGACTATAGTGCTTGTTCTGACTTTTCTCAAAGGTAATTGCGTCCACTTGTATATCTCCATCACTATTGCTAACACTCCCACCAAAGCAAAATTTTATATATTCGGTTACTACCATCAATGTGGAAATTCTTCTAATTAAGAAATAAAATATGGAGTGTGAATGATTGGTAGCTTGCCCTCAATATGCCTTCGTTTTTTAATTTTTGACAAATCAATGTTCGTAATTCGGCCTTAAGTCAATACAACTTAAGGATAGAAAATGTGGGAGTGAAGTCAACATGGAGGAGCTAATTACATCTTATCACTTATTTGCCTCTAAAATACCCCGAGGACTAAAGAGCTTAAGAGTCTAGTTTTGAAAGGTCCCTAGAACTTCTACTTGCGAGCTTAAAACTTGAAGACACTGGAAATCGAAAACTTTTTTCCCAGCTAAATTCAGCAACAAGGAAATTAAATCAAATCTTTAAAGTCTATGTCACTTCCTTTTTTTCTTCTATGATACTTCCGACTAGTATAACATTTTTTTTATAAGTCAATTGCCTTGAAATTTTATTTATCTAAATTATAAAGAAGCCTCAAATCCTATGTTTTTTCGACACGGGCAGAATTTTTAGAGCTATTCTTTTCCAAATTTTATTTTAAGAGCCAATCGAATTTTTGAATAATTACAATATGAGTTATAATAATTAAACTCAATGAAATCAAAAGAATATATGCAGGAGATACACATCAAGGCAACAAAACCCTTGTTGACTATCCATAGAAAGGAGAATATTAGAGCTTCTGAAGTTGACCACTTCTTAGCATTAAAAGGAAAAGCTAATAATCAGTCAACTAAATTTATTACTGATTAATTCAACAATGCCATTTCACTTGACATGTAAAGCTTAAAATTGAGTCGAAGGTGATAGAACATCGACCATATTGTCACAGAATCACTCATTACAGTGGGAGAAGCTATTTAGATTGTTGACCCCATCCCCATTTTAACAAGCATAGCCCACAAGCCTATATGTGATTATGTTTAGGTGTAACCGGGTCATTTCATAATCTCGTTGAAAAGATTTATTTAAGTCACGGCACTTATAACTAATTTAATTTTACTGTATTAATTAGTGGTTTGTGTGACCATAATTTTTTTGAATAAATTTAACATATAAAACTTTGTGATGAAATTAACTGTTGTATTAACAAAAAAAAAAAGAACACTAAAATGTACCATTGAACTTTTGGGATTAAAGTTAACTCTAACACCAAGAGAATTCAATTCCTAAAAGAGTGAATAAAATGACTTAACAATTAATAAACCAAGGAACATCAATGTTTTTGTTTAATTAGATTAACCCTAATGGCAATTGACCTTGGTGTTACTGGAAATATAAATTAATGGACTTGTTAATTATTTTTAAAAAAAAAAGCAAAAAAAACTTGTCCTAACTACGTAATTTGAATCTCCATCTGGAAACCCTAGATACATTTCATATAGAATGATTTTCAAATTCAAAACATTATTATATTTATATTATAATAATATAATTTTTTAGTACCCTCAAATGGTTGGGTGTATGAATATATAGACTATGAAATCAAGTTTTCAAATTTGTTGTAATAAAAAAAATTAGGATTTTCAAAATATATTTTATATGAAATATTTTCATTTGATTAAATAAATAAATTTTGTCAAATTTTAAAAATATTTTCATTATAGAATTGTGTGAAAAAATAACTGTAGTTTTATTTCTCATAAGAAAAAATATGTTATGTAATCAAAATAAATATTTTTTCTTTAATTTTTTTATATTATTAATTTAAATTTAATAAAAATAAGAGAATTATTGACTTTTGTTAACTAATTTTCTGAGAAGTATAATTTTAAATCAAACACAATAAGTTACACTTTCTAGCAATTCAACATACTAACTAAACACATTTGTAAGTTATTTTTCAGAAGTTACTTATTAAAAATAACTTCCCAAAAAATTGAAGTAAGGGAGCCCTTAGTTTTATTTTTTCTCTGATATATACAAATAATTTTTGATGATATTGCTTGCATTGAAAATGAAGGAATTCGTTTTTGTTGACTTTTCAAATGAGTAAAAAGACATCATTTCAATCAATTGCTTCACCATCAAACTTCTTGTTCCTTTTGAAATCCATTTTTTCAACCCTAATTAAGTACATTACTTCTACTCTTCAGTTTTGAAATCTATATTCAATTCGTTATTTGCAAAAATAAAACGAAATCTATTCACAAATTGAAATTTGATTGAAATCATAGCAATTCGTATTTGAATCTGAATATTAATATAGCATACTATATAGCAAAACTGATTTTTTTAATACAAAAATCGAGTAATTACGCATCGAGAACTAAAATACTGTGGTTTTTCTCCTTTTAATAAGTGTTTTTATCTAATTAAATTCGTGCTCAATTGGGATGGTTGAATTAAAACTCGTAAATAAGAACATAAGATAAGATCATGAATAAATAGTCTTATATATATGTAGTTTAGTTGAACTAAAAGTCGTGAATAAGAAAATAAGATAAGATCATGAATAAATTATAATTATGTAAATAAGAAATAGGGTTATGGTTGAGAAGTGTCTATCATTATGCTTTAATTTATATGCACCACCGTTGTGTTTGTTTGGTGATTTAAAGACTATTGTTTCTTCTAGATATTAATTATCACCATGCTATTTTTATGGTTAGTTATATTTGTTGGACCAACCTGATTCTAGTTTGATTCCTATCTGTTAGAATATATAAAAATCCGAATTTCATCCTACATTACAGCGATAACTTTTACTGCTATTCATTCGGATCTAAATCTTTTGTCTTTATCTAATTATTTACGTGATAATGCCAATACAAAACATTATCCTTATATCACCAAGAATAATATGCATGAAAATGATTTTTTTTCCTGTCCCGTATTCTCTCGATGAATTTTTGTTCATTCTGAGAGGTATTGCAATTCACTAAGAGGGTTAAAACATTTTGGAGGCTTGGACCAAAGATTGGAAAGTAAATACAATTCCATACGTACATTTTGGGAAATTTCAATTTCTATATAATGCCCTCAAAATTATCATGTTAATGATTTAATTAATATCAAACTAGATCATCTGTTGTTTGGTCTAGCAGCGAGTGAGTGAAAGGCTCACATGGAATGTGTTAGGTTCGAGTCTTTCCTCCACCACTTTAGTGAGAGCTATCATAAGAGATATGGAGACATCAGTTGCATAACCTATCGGCCTGTTGAGTCACAGTGAAAGAAAATAATATCAAACTATTATAATTAGATCGAAATCACATTACATAATTCATATATGCGTTTTACGCAAACGAGTGGACCAAATATAAATCATGCAAAGACATCAAATGTCGACATTGTTGATGTTTATCTGTGGCCCAAAAATTGATTAATTAGTAATTTGGTCATTGAGTTTGAGTTGAATATGATCTTATTCGCCAAGAGGGGCCATCAAAAGTTTGGTTAGGTGTCATTAATCACTTTGTTTGGTTTTATAATGCCATGCTCTAGAAGAAAGGAATTTTTTCTTAAATTTCTACAATCAATCGAAACAGATAGTTTGGCCAAAAAACGACTTTCTTAAAATCATTAGAGAAACATAAATAATATTTAATTTAATTCAAATTTATATATGATCCATAATAAAACATGATTCTAACTTTTTCCAACTTCCAATTACATTATTCCAGTTTTGGAATTATCATTTTGTATGTACATAATTGAACTAAATCTTAATTGGCCAATTGACCGAAATGATAGAGGAAAGAAAACAATGCTTATTATATAACCATTTAGTCCTTTGTGTTGACTGGATCACCTTTCTTAGTTGTTGTATGCATCTATGATATAGTTGTTAATAATTTGAGAAGGTGATGTACAAGAGCTAGGGTGTATATATCAAACCAAATCAAGTGTTTCTTAGGCTATCCCAACAAAGCGTGAACCGACCATCAAAGTACAAGATTATAATCAACTAAATTAAATATGCTCTAGTGCTTGGTTTCTAAACCTGTATACAAAAATAACATTACAACCAATAGACTTGTATCATAATAACACTGACTATTTTAAGCATCAAAAGAATAAAAAAAAATGAGTTTTCACTAATTAAAGTATTAACATTTCTTTTACAATTAGTAAGTATTGAAGCATTAACTTCTACGAAAAGAACTTACGAAATTCAAACTTTTGCCCTCAAATCGAATTTGAGATTTGATCTATTTAATACTGACATGGGTATTGTCAAACTAGTAACTTGTGGTATAATTAAAAAAAATTATTATTGAAAATGAAATTAAAACCTATGTAGGGCTTCCATAAGATGTAGCCCCTAATGCATGGAATGTTCTAATAAATAATTAGAAAGAGTGACATTGGATCATGAAACTTAATTTAATAATTAAAAAAAAGGAGTGTGGACGGCAATGTCTTGTTGAAGAGGAAATGTGTTATGAGTTGAAGCGCAAGCTTTGGAGCATATGTAAGAACTTATTTGTGCCCAAATCGATCTTATGTTATTGTCAACCCGCCAACCTGTACCATATTCTCCTGACAAAGTTAAATTAATTTGCCCAATTAATTTATATTTTCTTACAATTTGATGTTTTATTTACTTGTCACTTGTGATGCCACGCTAGCAAAAAAAACTTGATTAAGTACATGTGGCATGACATGTGGTCTAACACACCTATGCTACGTAGGCTTTATCATTGCTTAATCAGCAATTAACGATACATGATTAACAAAATCCTAACAGGAAGACCAGAATTATTATTAAGCATTTTAATGTCATTTAACCTAAAGCTCAAGAACTTAAAAGTCAATTTAATGCACCGTGACATTAGATCTATAAAAAAAACTTAAAATTGGTCATTTTTCTATTTATAAAAGACACAGTTATTTTCTATCAAATTAACTATATGCACAAAAACCTTAAAAGAGGTAAGGAAAGAGACACCCAGTTTTATCTCGCTCTTATTCTTAGTCATTTGTTCATATTCGAATCTAGCCATGAAGCAAAGTACTCTTCCGCTCTTAATTACGTGTTGTGTGAAAATTATAGTATTCTAAGATCTTGTACATTAAGATTTATACAGTAATAAGGCATGATTGGCTTACAATTAATATTGCAATTAAGTTTACAGAATCAGTCTTGGCATAGTTCAACTCAGAACACAAAAAAACCATATACAAGCTGAAAATAATTAAACTGATTGTAGCATAGTAACATTAGAGTCGTTTTTAATGTTAAAATATTGAAGAATATTGTTTGTTTTCTGTTAACACTAGGCTGAATTCTGAAAAATATTTATAAGTTTCTTTTTGTCGTGATTTTTAACGTAAAAGGGGAAAATAATTTGCTGTCACGTTCTGGTCTTAGTTGCAGTTGTGTGATATACGTCGGCAGCCGGCATTCAACATCTCCAAAGTTAGCCATGAAAATGAAGATTATTACTAGTTTATTAATGTGGTCCGATTACTTAGAGTATGGAACAAGACTTTTTCATTTGTCTTTTTAGGTGGGGGGAATCAAGGTGTGATATTGTGTCGTTGGAGTCTATATTTGGCATGCATGCATGAAGTTATTAATACAGACTTCAATGCTTCCAATGTGATTGATAAATAAAAGGAACGGTTTTTGCCTTGTTTACTTTAAAAAAATACTCATTTCGTCTTATAATAATAGACACACTTTTTATTTACATTTTTTATTTTGGATATTCTAAAATATAGACACATTTTTTTTATTGTATTCATTATTAGCAAAGTTACAATGTTGTTCTTATTTAATCTTTTTTTAACCAATTTATTAATTAACAACACATTTACTCAAATGGCATAAATGAAAAAACGTACGAAATTAAATGAGTTTAACTTCTAAAACTATGATTTCTTAATTTCTGTAAAAAGTTATTAGTGTCTATTATTATAAGACGGAATGAGTAATTTGTTTAAGATATTTTTAAGGAGAGTAAAGAAAAATCTTCCATTCATCTCATACAGCATGGCTTTTTTGTTTGTTTGATTTCTCATACAGTTGAAAATTTTATAATTGTGCATCAACTTGGTCTAACTTCATGATATTCGTTCGGCTCGACAATTATTCGTTCATTTTTGTCTCAATACATAAACGAGTTAAACGATTTTTTTTATTTTTAATATGTGCACATATAAAGAAAAAAAAATGTCATATATATATATATATAGTTAACTTAAAATATTAAATAAATTTCATCGGTCTGCAATCTAAATGAATTTGTCAAAAAAATAAATAAAGGAGCCAAATTCGAATCAAATTTTACGAGTTTAAGTTTGGCTGGATCCCACTTGTTAGATTTTAAATGAGCTAAACTTAAACCTAATACAAAGTTCGAGTCTAGTTCGACATGCAAGTCAGGCTAGAACTCGAACAAGAGTTTTGGCTGAACTACATTCCTAATTTAGACACATTATATGTTTGTGACCATCCCATTCCATTTTAATCATTTTCAAGTATTACCGATCCTTTCCCTTCCATTCTTCACCCTTCAACTCACCTCTAACTATACTAATAACTTCTGTTTGCACATAAACTCAATCAAGACTAATTAGCTTCCACAGTAGAAAACAAATGTGGACTGAAAATTGTTAGTTATTTCAAAGCTTAGACCTCAACAAATGATAGCAAAAGAAAAGTAATTCACAAGCAAACATCCTGAAGGTTTTTGCCCTGGCAAGTCTAATTTCCAAAATCATGTAGAGGAGAAAAAATAAATCCTAGAACCCAAAACTAAGAACAGAAAGTAAACTACACTAAAGTTTTAGCCAAACCAACCTAACTCTAGCTCCATCTCCTTCTGTCCTCTTCTTCATCAACCGGAGTATACCATTCCGGCCGTCGTTTCGAGTTGCTCAGCCTATAGTTCAAGAGCACTTCTTCATTACAGAGTGGCCTGTTTGCCACCAAAACAAGAGTCTTCAGAATAGGAACATCAGACTCGCTATTCTTTTTCCCCCATTTGAACCAAAAGCTGCCAAATCTTCTCATATTCACTTCTTCCACATTTCCGAATGACGTGTTAGGTATATAGGTCCTCATGTCCTTCTCTGTCAGTGGGAAATCATAAGGACAAATCATAACATTTGGAACCATTCCCTTAGCAGGGTGGTTGGCAAAATGAGCCAAAGCCAACGGGTTTCGCCGCTCTAAGATATCGCCAATAGAACCAAACCCTTTTCCTTCCAA
>CAODLS014903624.1:0-14331 GCA_948243855.1 Flueggea neowawraea | reverse complement strand
ATTTCCTCGGAAATTTTCTGTTTCTCCTCCAAACAGATGTCCTTGGTCACCACCTCCTCAGCACTCTTCTTCTCACAATTGCCATCATTTTTCTTCTCTTCCAATACCTTCTTTTCTGACACACGCTTCAGCTCCATCGTCACATCTGCAATCGAGTGGTACTTCTGCATCTGGAGCACCGGTATCCAGTTCAACCTCCTCCGGTGAATCGCCGCGAACACCGCTTCGTACCCCGATCCTCCGCCGCCGTCGAGCTGCGCGAGGTGGGCACAGACGGCGTCGATCATCGCATTGGCAGCAGCAAATTCTCCGCTGAACCAGGAGAGAATCGCGTCTTTTGCGAGCGTGTCACTCATGATCATTGGCGGAGCCTGAATGGGAACCACCGCAGGGCCCATTGGAGTGGCCCGATCCTTCGGCGACGCTGGCCCAGCTGCCATCGGCGTAAGTGGCAAGAGAGTCCGAGCAATCTTCAAGGAAGTATTACGATTTTGCGGAATCACTGAAATATCGGGAATCAAAGGAGATATCGGTGAGATAATGGGGTTGGCGTTGATTAGGAGAGTCGAGGAGAGAGAGCGAGGGTGAAAGAGAGAGGGTTGGTTGACGCATGGGAGGGGTTTTGGGAGGGTTAGACTGACAGGCATATAAACTTGCCATTTCCGTACAAATGGGTCCCAGTGGTAATGACGTGGCATTGTGGGAGAGGCGGTGAGGTGGCGAAATGGAAAAAAACGAAGGTTTGTTGGAAGGGAAATTTGGGCAGGGGCGAAATGGTCAGAGCAGGTGGAGCTAGCTTGAGGGGAAGGTGGGTGTGCATGTACAAATTTGGGCTAGTCTTGTTGGTTTTTGTCGCTAATATTCAGTAGCCACGTGGAAATTTTAATTGGCGAGGATCTCCATGCAGATGTTTATGCACAAAGACAAAGCTGCTGATTTGTTCGTCATTAGTTTTCTTTTTCACTGTATTCAAATGATATTTAATGTTTTGAAGATGTTTGGAATAAATGTACTGTTTATTTTAATTTGATTGATATAATTTTTATTTTAAATATTTTAAAATATAAATATATATTTTTATTATATTTATTATTAATAAAATTATAAATTTATTTTCATTTAATTTTTTAATTAATTCATTAATTATAAATATAATTAGTTAAAAATATAAACAAAAAATTATATAAAATTAAATAATTTTAATTATTAAAATTATTATTTTTTAATTCACATAAAAAATAATTAATATTTATTAAATTAGGACGGAGAAAGTAATTAATAGGTATACTTGATTTGGTGGTCAAAAAAAGGTTTAGTTAGTTTATTTGTACTTTTGTTTGGGGTTGACTAAATGAAATTAATTCAATGTTTAATTTGATTTGGGTCTAGAAAGACGCGGAAATGTGTTGTTAGATAAATGTCTGTATAGAGGGACGGTTAAGAAGAAATTTGTCAACTAGTTCTTAGGCCGGTTGTAACTGGACTAGCTGCATTAGGTGCGAGGTTCACTAACTTCGCAACTGACATTTCTTTTTTTTTTTAAATAATAAAATCTGACTATTAGGTCTGATTGATCCAACGGTGAGATCTACTCCAACGATAATATTACCGTTGGAGTATCGTTGGGGCCAAAAAATTACATTTTGGTCCCCAACGGCTAATTTTACCTTTTTTCCTATAAATACCCCCTATACATATTTTTTTTCTATCATTTTTCTACTTCAAGCACCCATTTCTCTCCCCTAAACTCTCTCAATTCTTAAAATTCTGCATACTCTCAAATTATTCCCACTCTATTTTTTTCAAAACATTATGGATTACAACAATAAAAATAATCAATCCTCCCAACCAAATAACCCATCAAATTTTGCCAACTATCAATACTTCTAAAATAATCCATCAAATTTTTCCTCTTTCACCAATTATTAATTCAATCTCAACACTTCATTTTCCCTATTTCCATATCAACTCCCACATTCGAATTTTGGTAATTTTAAAAATTATTCAACCATGCCATTTTCTCAAAATAATCCATACATCCCAGTATTTGTAATATTTTAATTTTAATGCAATTATTTTATTTTAATTTAATTTCCAAATTTTATGAATTATTTTTATTTTAATGAATTATTTTTATTTGAATGAATATTTTTTATTTTAATGAATTTGGAGTAGAAAGTATTAAATGAAATAGTAGATAAAAATTTGAAGATTAAAATTAAATTGTGTTTAGTGAAAATCTGAGTAGGCGTCCTGCGAGACTCTTACTGGGACTCTAAATTACTAATAAAAAACTGAAGGGTTAGAAACCTAGGACTTTAATAAAATAACAATAAAAATACTGAGCAGACGTCTTGTGGAACGACTTTAGAGACCCTGAATTACAAACAATCTTATGAGACTGTCATATTTTTCATAGATATGAGAGCTCAACATCATTAGTTGAAATATAATTTGAATTTCGCAATTGCAGGACACCAAAAACGACTATGCACAATATACATATTAAAGAACTCCTCTTTTATTTTGTCAATGTATATTTATTTTGTTTGTGTATGAATTTGAACAAATTAGAAAGTAAAAATAATGAAATGAATCCAATTAGAAATTATTCACCAATTAAAAAAAAAAGAAAAGAAAAGAACTTGGGTGGGCTCTGTTTCATACGACAAAATGTTTGGGAAAAAGTAAAAAGAGCGAGGGAGGGGTGAGGTTGGTTTTGGTTACGTGGAGGGGTCCATTGGGAGAGAGCCTCTATGGTTGGTTTTTCAGACGATGGAGGAGAGGGCGATGGGTCCCACCACCACACTCAGTGGCTGTCTGTAGTCCGTCGTCGTTTGTGCATTGCCCACAGGCTACAAGAGACAACCACCACGATGCTGCCGGAGCCGGCTCATTAAGCCAGCAACTAGTATTTGTTTTCATCGGCTTGCTGTCGGCTCCAATATTCTTAACCTAACTTCTTTAAAGTACCAACTCCTTCTACTTTGTTATTTATAAAGTGGCTTTAAAAGATGTTTGCTGTCTTATTCCTTGTTTGATTTTGTGTTAAAAAAAAAAGCAGTAGTGTTTTTCTTCTTTTAAATTAATGGCTACTTGTTCTTCACAGGCTGCATGGGTTTCACCACATTTTTATCAATAGGGAAATTAGAAATGTCATAGTTAATACACCAACTTTTATAACATAATTTTTCTTACGACCTAATAGGCGATTATTTCAGGATTGATTTACTTTTGTAAACGTGCAACTGTCAATTTTTATAAGCTTAATTACCCTTAAAATCAGGATGATATATTTAAGTGATCGTTAAATAGTTAATTATTAGATGAAGATATGTTCATTAATCAATTTAATTAATGCAGCTAAAGATCAAAAGAGCACATAATATGTGCATGGAACATTTAAAATTAAAATATTATGTCACAACTTTATCAAACTTAATAAAAACCAAAAAGCTGCGGGAAAAAGCCAAATAAAAAGAGAGGAGGCATCAAAGAATCCCCGATGTTTATAAGCAATAAGTAATAAAAAGGCTTGTTAAGCTTTATCAGATTCTTACGTGACAGGAAGCATCAAACATAAAGTAGAAGATGAAGAAGAACAGAATTATGTGGCTAAATTCAGAAGCAAGCCAAGCTGGCTCAAACACCATCAAGAGTGGGTCCTCATGGGTGATTCCATTCCTATTTTAAGTCAAAAGCCATTTGGCATACGTGAGACGCCCCTGTTAAAAGTACCCAACCCGTTTAATGGAGACAATCCCATGACTCTCGCCCACCCATTTCGCCAAGTCAAATGCATTTCAAACTATTCTTTTCTATTTGTTGCCAACTGAAACTCTGCAACTATTTACATCAATCTTCTTCATTGTTCCTCTATTATTGATCAGTGAGATTCTTATAAGGTTTCTGGAACTTTGTTTTCGGAGTGTACATGAGTTAAGCTTTTAAGCAATTTGGTGTCCGATTTGTTTAACAGTTTGTTTATGTTCAACTTGATAAATATATAGATAAGTCAATGTTAAACAATTTTTAAAACTCGATACGCAAACAAGTCAAAATTTGAAGTATCAATTCATGAAACTTGCGAACAAACTACATAAGAATTGTAAACAAGCTCGATATGTACATAACTCTAACTAGAAAAGTAGAGAATTTATGTTAATTGATACAATTTCAACTTATTAAATTTAGTTATTAAACGAGGTTTAAGCAAGTTTAACTTGTCTACTTGTCAAACAAACTACAAAATCTGTGACAAATTTAAATTGAGTTTAAAAAAAAAGTGAATCTCAAGTTAAACTTAAGTAAAACATTTATAAAAAAAAATTCATAACAAGACACAGGGTCGTCTCAAAGCCAATTGTGGCCCTAGAAAATAGTATGTTAATAATTTTTAATGATATAAAAATATTATAAATAATTAAATTTATTTGAGTATATAAATCAATGATTTTAAAAAAATATTATTCACTGAAAAACATATTAATTTTGAATTTAAATATTTTTATATTCAATACATAGAGAAAAAATGATAAAACAATACATTTAAGAAATGAATTTATATTTTTTTTATAAATTTAACCTTGCAAGTGTTATTTTTATTTTCATCATTATAATATCAATGAAAAGGTTTATTTAAAGCCTAATACATATATTGTTAAGTTAATTTATACAAAACAAAAATATAAATTTAGAGCCATAATAAAAGAACTAATTCATTCATTAGAAAGTTGACATACTAATAAAAATTATATTCATACAGATCAAATAAATGAACTTTTGCGAGTGTATTCAAATTAATATTTTAATCAATTTCAAATTAATTTTTTCTTTGAAAAACAACAAAATAATTAATTAAATTTTTTTAAATTTAAAATTAAATGAGTAAATTAAATATGTATGGAAGATTTTACCATTATTTGAATTAAAAATTAAAGTTTTTTATACTATTAATTATAATATTTTAGATCTATTTTATAAGCTCTTATATTTTTGTTAATTTTAAACTCATTTTATTAGTAGTAGAATTTATTTTTTTATTCTTAAATTTTTTAAAAATGATTTTTAATATAATTTTTTAAAAAAATTATGAGACCTTATGGGGCCTTAGGGCGGGACATGACAAGATGGATTGAGTTTATCAATGGCAACAAAATTTTAAATGAATTAAGTTAAATATAAAATATAGTTTGAATCAAGTTTGAATTTGAGATCGAATTTGATACTTTTTTATCAAACCAAGTCTTAGCACCTAGAAATTCGGTCGACTCCACTAGATTAATCCATCCTTACCTGCTTTTATGCTTTGGAATCAGAGTTTTTAATACTAAATTATAGATAATTTCAGTGATACAAATTTTGAATTTTTTTTTATAGAGATGATTTAAACATATTGTAACTAATACGAATTGATCCATCTATCAATTTGCAATCAAATTCCATATATGATATATACTACTCCACAAACAAACATCGCAGTGTAGATATTTTTCTTGTTGATAGGGCGATCGAGCTTGTTACAACTAGAAGAATCTTGTGATATCAAGTTTCCAATGCGATAAGAAACACACCTCTTCTTAGTACACCACTTCTATGCGTTATGTCATGCTGGTAAGGTGCTTCTGCCACATTTTCTTATGAATCCTAATTCATCACCATATATGTGGACCATTTGAAATAACTACACGGCACATTTTCCTACCATTCATCAAATTCCACCATTAATATTCAAACTTTCAAACGTGGAATTATCTCAACCTTCAAAAGTTCTAGATAAAGTTGAAATTTGATTCCATCTTGATCTTTTTAGACATAGTTATCATTTAACAACCCTTATTTTCTACTTTAATTGAACACAGGCAAAGGTGTTTTGAGAGAGAAACATATCTGTACTTCGGCTATCGTTCAGAAAGCAAAAGATAAAAGGTCGCTATATACATTTCCTAGTAATTTTTCTCTAACAAAAAAACCAAATTGCGCACAATTATTATACGTTCTAAATTATTCGATTCGAGTTTTTTCTTCTTATATTTTTTGTGACTATTGTTAAAACCCGTTATTACTATCAATTAGATTTGTAGAATGATGATAGTGAAATTGTTTACGATCAAGAATCGAAGGTTGATTCCGAATGGAAGCCAAAAGCAATAGTCAAACAATATTAAAAGTTAATTTTGGTATTACTTGGAGATAAAAACTTGTAAAGGATTTGACTTTGTAACTAGTCTGAAATGACTTAATACATATTTGTGACTTCATTAAATGGGTTGGGTGGATAGGAAGAAGTACGGGATGCATTGGAGAAAACCATATAGTATACAGAAGGTATACGTGGGGGTGATGCAATGATGCAACAATATGAGAGATGTTGGTTTTTATTAGGATTATTATTCATGACATTGTTTGTATTTTAGCACCACCTGGCATATAAAAATGGACGTTAGGTTTTATGCATATGAAATGCCACCATCATGCCTGCGATTTGCCATTTACTATAATTTATACTTCACTTTTCGATTCCCTGTTAAGCATGGCCCTTTATTGTCCATCCAGGACTTCAATTCATTGCCACTTTTTCTTTCTAGTGATTTTAACGTAGGAAATCCATGTCAAACATTAAAATTACAACCAAAAAATATTATTTAATTGATTATTTTCGTGGTGTTTGAATGCAGGCACGATTGTTAGAGGCCAGTTCGATATTATTAAAATTAAATTCTTTTTTGTATATTCAACTTTAAATATATAATTTTGTTCTTCAAAATAAGTTGTCTACGAGAGGAAGGGTTTTGTGTTAGAGGTCAGTTTGACAGTTCCTTCATTGAGAATAACATATTGTCGTCAAAGAAACAGGATGTCTGGTAATCAGAAAAAGGGTTTTGCGTTGGTCATAAGATATTATTTATTATATTATAAGATCAACGAGTGCAATTGCTCTTGTTTAACAAGAACACCTGATTATATATCTGACTTGACTAAGTAAGATATATTTTTTCCTAATTTTATTATTTCATTGCTTAATTTGTATATTATTGAACAATGAAGGATGAGATTATTCATTAAAAAACTGTCAATTGGTACGATTTTGTCCCATGAAACCATGAAATTTATATATATCCGGTATTTTTTTAGGAAAGGAAAAGGAAAAGACCATGAAATGAAAATCTTAAGTAAAATTTAATGTAAATGAAACATGGCGTGACTCCTGAGGTGGGTATGGGTGGCCAAGTCAGAAACAAAATAATGCTGAAGAGACGAAATAAACAAAGTGAGCACTGTGAACAGTGGCATTGACTTGTGAGCAGAGTTTTGTTCACTAAGAAATTATGGCGTGAGTGCAATCACATTGCTAAACTTGTGCTAAATTTTTTAGTTTCAATATAAAAATGAACCGACCACATGTTCCTTTGAAACATAGTCTGGATGATCATAGGCCAATTTCAATATAATTATATAGCACTCTTAATTTTATTTTATTTTTCCAGTACTTCCTGGATTGGAGGCAACATGACAGTTAATTAATTTTCTGATTGGCCTTGCAAAAAAATAAAAGAAAATAGAGATCATGCCAGGAATACAGAATTTCAATTTTAATTCAGCTGTGAAGATTCAACTGAAAAAAATATATATATGCCAACGATGCTTAGTCAAAGATTAAAAAAATAATAAGACAATTTTTATTATATCAATGAGTTTGTAACTTATTGGTATTGAAATCAACTGCAGTATTAATGGTCGAGAATTCGGTTACCAATGAGAGTAAATGAAATAACTTATCAAAAAAGATGGTGAACATTATAAAATAAAATATAGGACAATTCTCTGTAAATTAAAAAAAAGGAATAACATTCCAGTTTATGATTAAAGAACGAACATAGCTGTCACTTGGGACTAATTCAACTGATTAGATTTGTGAGGAGAAAAAAAAAGTTTGAACCGACTGGCTAGTGTTGATACAGATTAGAACAATTATGCAAATGGCGACGGTTATGCTTTGATACTATGCCTAACATGCGAGACAGAGAGAGGCGAAAAAAAAAAGAAACAAATTGAATTAAATAAAAGGGCGAGACTGCCATGGGCAATGGCAGGTTATGCATTCAAGTCAGAGACACATCTTGAAGAAATTTTGGTCTTCAGGAACCCAAAAGGTTTCGGAAACAACATTCTTAATTCAAACATGAATAATTAATGTTCATTATAAAAGTCAAAACAGCTCAATTACATGATTAGTTGTGACCTAAGAGACGGGTCATGTTGTTGTTATGTCCCCGTAGGAATCATTCTCTATCTTGATTTTAATTCTTCAAATTAATCCATTTTTTAACATTTTAACGAATAAAAAGTCTAAACTAAATGTCTCACGAAAAAATAAATAAAGAAAAAGAACCAGGTAGATAATTAGAACAGATTAAATACATAAAACGTATTATTTGTCAGACATTAAGCCCTAGATTAAAATCTCATGGAAAACAACAACTGCAAGAATTAATTTTTAAAATACTCGAGATTGTGCGTCAAGACATGTCCTTTGGTCTCATCTAAAGAGTTTGATACCCGTTGTGATGGTCCCAGTGGAGTAGTTTCTTTTGTTAAACCAAAAAACAAAAGGGTTGGACACATAGGAACAGAACAATATAGCCATAGGGGGAGGGACAATTAGGTAGAGAAACTGGACAAACAAGAATCAAGAAAATCATGGGCATTGGCGGAGTAACTAAAAAAGCAAGCTAACAATCCATGTGTTGTCATCCTAAACTTAACTCCTCAAGATTTCCAAATACAGTTATGCAGCAACGACAGCCTGTACTGGACACACACACATGATTCATTCTGCCCACAACTCCATCGACCTATTTACTAGTCATTCAACACTTTCTATTTATCTATGTACATAGTCCACTACCATTACCAATTTAAGTGTTAATCATGTAGACTTTTGATCAAATCCAAACCTAACCATGCATTTCAAAGTTCTATTGCTAATCGTTAAAAAGATGGACCAACTACATATACACTCTTTAAAATCATAATTTTTGAATTCACACTGCAAACTTTCCATATTTTGGCAAATTTTTCAAAATTACACGTACTATAAAAACAAATTTTTGAAAATTACACGCGCTATAGAATAAATTTTTGAAAACTACATTTTTACGTTATACTTTGAATATTGTTTACACGTTATTTATATTTATAGTTGTTTATACTTGGTTATATGTGTTTATATAAACACATATAAACAACTATAAACAAATATAAATAACAGTCCATGAATTTAAAAATTATATTCGTAAATTTGATAATTACTACTATAAGATGTATCTGTAATAAATATACACGGTCCATCGGAGCAAATTTTGCAAAGTTTTGGTCGAATATGAAGTAATTATCACCAAAAAGATTTGATGTTTCAAGGGCCTACGTTCCTTGGAGTCATGTGGATTTGAGTCTTCAATTGGTTCAGACAATTATTAGGATCTATAGATCTGGTTAGATCCATTGAGGAAGCAAAACGGAAAGATTAAGTCCGAATTACGAGGCCTAATATTAAGAACCCTTTTTGGGCCACAGCTAGCTTTGATTCCCATGGAGATGCTCCAAGCTGGCTTTTAGAAAAAAGTATTTGGTTGTAATTTTTTATTTAATTTAAAAGTAATTTTTAAAATTAACAACTGAAAAAAATATATTTTAATTCAAAAAATTAACACCATGAAATTGACCACAAATTTTAGGTTTTTCATGTTAGAACGTGGTAAGGAAATAGAGCTGTGCAAGTATGCTTATTGGGGGTATTATGATAATATGAGGATAGAAGATTAAAAACTAGCAGTGCTCTGAAGGATTATAGATTAAGAATTGTAAACTGATGATAAGAGTTGCAAGTTGCGGGCCAAGACATGTGTTCTTAGGTTGGCAATTATTTACAAAACACTTGACGGATTTGATTTTTTTTGTTTTCTCGGTTTGGGGCATAGCACAAAGCATAAGTTTACAGTTTATTATAGGCGTCGCGTTGGAATTAGAATTTTTGAATTCTTTCATTTTTTGAATTCGGGGAACAACATGCATCACTTACATGTTCCATTTTTGCCCGTAAATGAATTATGAACGGAAATTCCAACTTTTGTATGAATATGAATTTCAAAATATTTGAATTCCAACTTGTATTATGTATTTGTGTGTGGAATGTACATGAATCTATTGAATTGCAGATTTGGAACTCTTGTACGATGCATTTACGGGCCTTCGAACATTTCAGGTCCTTTAGAATTCTGGGGCTTAAAAGATTAAAAATTGAGTTGAGAGGCTTAACAGGCCTTTTGTTGCGAGTTCAGAGGTTTCAGTAGGATTTTGCAAAACAAAGAAAGGGAAAATTACACTTTTCTGCTCAATAAATACCAAATTTGACAAATTCAATCAATTTTTCAACTATAAAAATGCCAAAAAAATAAACAAAATCTTAAAAATTTTATTTTTGTGACAAATTAATTTAAACAAAAAATAATTTCTAGTAAAAAAAATTAATTTTTCTAGAAAGTTTACAATTATCTGTAAATATATTCAAAAAGAAATTCACAATTTTTTTTATAAAAAGATTGATTTAATAGATTTTTAGCATTTTTTTTTAAATTTAGTTGATCTATTAATGTCTATAGATACCCGGTGTACATGATATTTATAAAAAAATAATTTATTTAATAATTATCAATTTAGTATACAAAAATATATATATATAAAATTTATAAAAATATATAAAAAATCTTCCCAATAGTCTATAAAAATCAACAAAAATATTTAAAGATATACAAATGTGTACAAAAGCATTTTTCACAAAATAAATAACTACTTTACAATATTCACCAAAACTAAGAGCATAAATGTCCAGGGACTAAGACAACAATTTTCATACAACACATCTTCAGGTAGCTAGGGTTTCCAAAACCTTAGCCGCCGCCCCTCACCTGTCGCACCTCACAACCATCACCGCCACTGAAGCAATTGACGACAGCAGCAGCATCAAACAAGTCGATGGCGTCTTCGCAACTCCGTGGCGACCTCGGATTTCGATTTTCGTGGCGTTTCTCATGTTCGTCTTCTGTTGCAATCGGACCGGTAGAGAGAGCGAGAGAATAAGAGTCAGAGGAAAGGGCGAACGAGAACAAAGAGAGGAGAACGTGGAGATGCATTAGGTTTTTAAACATTTTTTGAAACTAATGTTTTTTTTTCTTCTATGGTGTCTATCAAATTTAGCTATATGCATTAGGTTTTAATAATTAGAGATGTGAATGAAACATAATGACATAATGATGGTAGAGTGAGTAGTTTAAATTTTAATTACACATCTGTAACATGGGAGGTGTTTCAAACAAAATGGAACATAATGATAAATGATTTGCCCTTTCGCACTTTTTCCAAATCAATTTTCAACAAAAAATATTGTAATAACATGGGAGTTGTTTCAAACAAAATGGAACAATTGGAACCGATTTTCACTACTCGTGGGGATGGCTTTGGTTTCTCAATATCAACGTTGATGCTTACCAATACCCCATTCCGTTGTCTGTTGTCCTGTCCCGGTTTGGCGAGTTTTGGAGGGCCAGGTCTGGAATGGATTTCAATGATCTTACTGTTACTGACAATGGGGTTGACTTTGGTTGTGATGTTTTCGGAGCAGGGATGTGAGAACTTTGGCCATGCGTGATTCGGCGAATTGCTTTGAAAGCAGGACAGACAGATACTGCGGCATCCTTGATCTTGTCACACATATGCCTGGAGGAACTGTTGCTGTCTTTCTTATCCAAAAAAGAAGAAGAAAACTTAAGAGCAGGTTTTGGAAATATAAAGCAATGTAAGAAAAGGCTCTGATGCAAACTTAAGTTCAGAGTTGGGGTTTTATACTGCATATGTTGGGCACATTGAGAGGTTTCCGAGGCAGTTTGTACGTAATAAACAATAATTTCATAGGCTGTTGTGATGAAATTGCAGAATCTTTAAATGAATTGTTTATGACTATAAGCACTGAGTAAAGAGACCAACTTTCCCCATTTTCCAAACTGATATGACGCCTTCAGGATCATATTCTCCTTTTTTGCTTTTCTCCATCATGTTTTTCTTGAGAATTCCGAATCTGAACAATTACAGCCTAGCAGTCGAGAAATTTGAGATGCCCTCGCTGGTTTACACGAAATATCAACGCAGAAAACTGACAGCTTTTTACGTATGTGTATGAAGAAGGAATCTGATACAGGATTCGAGGGCAAATATTTATGAAATTAAGAAACCTGAGTTGCAAGAATCTTGTATGTGGGTGACTTTTTTTTCCTTGCTTTTTACTTGGCTTGAAAGCTCCATTGTTTCTGAGGACCTTCCTTTCCACCGTCCAAGATTCTCACTTTTCTTCGCATCCCAATCAAGTGCTATCCTTTTCTTGTGTTAGTTCACATCCCATCTCCAATTTTTCCTTCTTTTTGGATCCGTAAAGTGGCGTGTTCCCCATGATAGAATGGAGAGGAATCCAATTTGTTGAGATCTACTTCCGTAAATGTAATTGTGAGAATATGCTTCTCCAGCTACTCTGCCTGGAGACATATTTTAATGTGAAACGTGTTTCACAATTGTTTTCCTTTCCAATTGAGCTACAGTCGAGTCGCAGAGAAAATTCACCACCTGAGAAGATGTACTCTCAAAGAAGTTTAGTCTGTAAAAGCCTACTCAGGATTCAAGCAGGTCTCGTAACTCATAATTCTGTCTGCAAAGCTTGTCAGTTGTCAGGGTAAGAGATTCAGGTTCGATACTCGCAGAGGAGACTAGCATATTCTCTTCTGGCATTAAAGGCGGATAGCTGAAATAGTTGTACATGTATTTCATCGTTATGATGACCCAGATGGCTAAGAAAGCACAGATGTAAAATTTCTAAATAATTGCATTACATAACAAAGATATTTGTTGCATAGAAAAAAAAATATACAACTTTCAGAATATGATCCTACACGATCTAAAACAGGGAATCTTTCCCAGGAACAAAAGAAAACAAATTTCTAGCTTATATAAACAAAATCAGTATGAAAGGATTTACAGGTAGAAGCAATTCTTATTGCAGTGATAAAGAGAATCCCTTATGACCTAAGACTAAATATCCTGTCTCCAGGTTGCACATGTCTATGAATGGTGCACTTCTTAGGAATCTTTGTAGCTAGAGTTCAATGGCGGAAGGTCTTCGCTACTTGATCTATCCGTCTTCGGCACAGTGGACAACTAGTCAAATGAGAGGATCAATTTGTACAACAGCACATATGACCACACCTGCAAATAGTGAGAACCCAATTCAAATACTTGTAATTCAAAAAGTAGTTCTTCTCCTAACCATAAATGATGGGCTGTGAAAGCTATCTGACTCGTGCGTGCTACCCATGGGATGAAAGGTGCATGAAATCAATTAAATTAATTACCCACTGTTATGTGGGTATTACATTTCAAATAGGGAGATGTTCTTAAGTAGATGAATATGCTGGTTTTCTTGAGCAGGTTATCAACAAAAACAGAAAAACTAGTAAAACAAAAGGGAATATAGAAGATTGATTCGGAAACAGAGTTGTCTTTCTATACTCTCATTTTAAAGATTGTATAAACAGACAACTAGAATGCTTACGGGAGAAAAACTGCATTATACTCCTGCTCAAGGCATATCACACATAGATCTGGAATTGGGAGTTCTCTTTTGGCACTATCTGATCCATTTTCAGCCTTTCCATTTGTACCTGAAAATAAAATGCAATACTCGAGAATTGTACACAAATAATTTCCTGTAAAATTTATTGTGAACATAATCTTCAATTTACCTTCGTTATCTTGGCCTGATCTCTTGGCAGCAGCAGCAAGAACCCTGCAAGAACAATATCATTAGCTTCAGTTGCCAACTAATATGATTTGATAATGAGAACATGGCAAGGAGAAGGACATCAGCAATGGCAACTTTTTGGACATGATAACGGAATAGAAAAAGTTCCTACCATGCCTACATCGATGACATACTACTTACGAATGGAAGTAGGAATTCAGCATGGCTATTTGCATTCATTTATGAACATATGGATAGACTGACTGCAAATCCAATCACTTATTTGACTAATAATAATATTCATCAGAACAAGATATACAACTTCTAAAAAAATTAATTCCTGAAATTCAGCAATGCACTTGCAAATAGATGCCTCCACTCAAAGAACAACTGCTATTGTTAAGAATTCACTAAGTATTCTGATACCATAGCAGTTAAACTTATATAACTGCTCTGTAATTCCCATCGACGTCTTCTCTCCATGACAT
>CAODLS014897825.1:0-11887 GCA_948243855.1 Flueggea neowawraea | reverse complement strand
TTGAGCCTTACAATGCTACTTTGTCTGTTCATCAGCTTGTTGAGAATGCTGATGAGTGTATGGTTCTTGATAATGAGGCTTTGTATGATATCTGTTTCCGTACTCTCAAGCTCACCACTCCTAGCTGTAAGTTTGTCTCTGCGCTCTTGTTCTTGTTCTGTTGCAGTGCTTGCTTGCTTTCACGACTCCTGATTTGCATTTTGCCATTTAGTTTTCTTTGTTGAAGCATTTATGTAGTTGAGTTGAATGAGTTCTTGAAAGAGGGTTTAGATGTGAAACCAAATTGATACTTAATTTGGTTTCAATTATGTTCTTGTTTGTTTGGGTCGAGAAATGGGTTTGCCCTTTGTCATGGAGCACTGCGAGCCTTCAATTTTGTAAGCATTTAGATTCTTTATATTTGAAACACATATGGTGTTAAAAATTGCTTGTTGAAATCCGACTGATTCTTGATTTTTGTTCTTGGAAACAGTTGGTGACTTGAATCACTTGATCTCCGCAACAATGTCGGGAGTTACATGCTGCCTCAGGTTCCCTGGTCAGCTGAACTCTGACCTACGGAAACTTGCAGTGAACCTCATTCCATTCCCTCGTCTACACTTCTTCATGGTGGGTTTTGCTCCTCTCACTTCACGTGGGTCTCAGCAGTACAGTGCCTTGACTGTACCAGAGCTCACACAACAAATGTGGGACTCCAAGAACATGATGTGTGCAGCTGATCCCCGACATGGTCGTTACCTGACAGCGTCAGCAATGTTCCGTGGAAAGATGAGCACCAAGGAAGTAGATGAACAGATGCTCAATGTTCAGAACAAGAACTCTTCATACTTTGTTGAGTGGATCCCCAACAATGTGAAATCAACTGTTTGTGATATCCCACCTACCGGTCTTAAGATGGCCTCGACGTTTATCGGCAACTCGACTTCCATTCAGGAAATGTTCAGGAGAGTGAGTGAGCAATTTACAGCCATGTTTAGGAGGAAGGCTTTCTTGCATTGGTACACCGGGGAGGGAATGGATGAGATGGAGTTTACGGAGGCTGAAAGTAACATGAATGATTTGGTTTCGGAGTATCAACAGTATCAAGATGCCACGGCCGATGAGGAAGGAGAGTATGAGGATGAGGAAGAGGGAGAATATCAGGAAGAATATCAGTAGGAATCATGGTGATGATGAAGAACCTCAACTACTAGTTGGTGGTTTCTTTTTGTAGGGCTATGAACGATATGCAATGCAGGCTGTAATTTTCAATATTCTGTTGTGAAATTTGGATCTAAAAATTGCTTAACTGTTTCGATTTGGTTCCAATTTTAGGGTTGATCTTTTTTTATGTTTTTTGTTCTTCTAATTTGCGAGTGGACTTCTTTGAAGAAACTCGTCATTTTAGGCTTCGAAGGGACGTAAATAGAATGGGCCACTTTTTGGTTTTTGAATTCAAATACCACTTTTTGAAACCATTTGGATTGAAAAACCTTCGCAATGTGTTTGAGTTTCTAAATGTAATCTCAATTGTTCAATTCTCATTATTTCTGATGTGTTTCAGACTCTCACTGGTATCTCAAATGTAATCTGAGTTTCGACTTCATCTTTAATTATCGTCTCTTATCACAAATAAAGATTTTTGTCATTACTAGTGGTGTAATCGTGTATCAAGCCTTTTTTTTTATTGTTTTGTTGATTGTTTTGTTGATTCTTGACAGTGGTCGTTAGAACATCTTTAACAGCCTCTTAAAGCACTCTTTTTTCTAAATTTAGGAGAGTTTGCTCTTCAGCAGATTCTTACAATTAGGTTAATTTTATTTATGGTCATTGAACTTTATTGATTTGTTCAATTGGTTACAAAAATGAGATTCTATTCAAAATGATCACTAAACTTTGTTGATTTGTTCAAAATGTCACTTTGTGTGTTTTTAATAAAATCTTGTGACGGAAATAAAAATAGGGTACACATGTATTTTTTAAATTTGTCATATGTCACGAAAATAATTATAAACACATTAATTTAATTAACACATTTAAAAACTCTTAAATTCTAATATCTTAATATCAAAAACTAAAAAAAAAGACTTACAAATAAAAGCATATAACATTTACTTCATTATTTGAATAGTAAAATTACATAAATCAATTATATATTAGAAAATAAAAAATTATCTTTTTTATATTATAATATATATAAGATATTGTTGAATGTTCAATGGAGATATTTGTTTGTTAACATTTTTATTCCAGATATATGTTTATGAATATTTTAGCTCTAAAAGACAAATTCTCTGCTTTTTCAATATATAAATTATTATTTTATGTTCTATAAAAAATAAATACAATTGGTACATATGTTAGTTAAATGTGTTAAAATAATATATTTTATCAAAATATTTTTTTAGTATTTTGAGAGATAAAGTTTGTAAATAATTGTGGATTAATAAATCAAATAGATTATATAGTAAAAAATAGAGATTTTATATATTTTTTTGGATATTCAAGTTAGTTAAATAGTAACATACAATATGTAGAGGCGAACAAAGAATTAGAAACTGAGGGGACAACATTTAAATAATAATAATAATAATAATATTTAATAAAAATTATAAATCGTATTTTTGTGAAATAATATTTTTTATACACAATAATTATTCAAAATAAAAATATCTCATCCTCAATTCTGTAGTATGATGTTTAATTTATAAAGTTGTGGGATAATTTTTTAATCCAATTTATAAGTGTCACTTATCAAAATAAATTGACAAATGTCATTATTTTTAATGATGTACACATTTTTGTATTGATATAAAACAATGAACAAACAATTTTATTGTACCACTATTGAGTTTTTTTTAATAAGTCCAGGTTAGAATTTTAATTGCAATAAACTGAGTTTTATCAGCGATTTAGCTTGGATTGTTATGTTCTTAAAGTATTCTAAGTTCTCGATTTTTATTTGTAAGTCTTTTTTTAAGTTTTTGATCTTAAGAGGTTAAAATTTGAGAATTTTTAAGTGTTTTAAAAAATTTAATGTGTTTAGAATTGTTTGTGGCATATGACAAGTTTAAAAATACATGTGTGTGCCCCTTTTTTTTATCTCCGTCACCAGATTTCATTAGAAACGAGCAAAGTGACATTTTTGAACAAATCAAGAAAGTTCAGTGACCATTTTTAAAAAAATCAAACTTTTGTGATCAAATTAAACTGAATTACAAAGTTCAGTGACCAAGAGTAAAATTAACCCCTTACAATGCCACTCCTTTCTAAATTTGTAAACGACATGAATAGTAAAACCTTAAATATGAGATTCAAAAAATAACTCTTAACAATTATTTAATTACTTTTTCTTTTCTCTTGAATATTAACAAATTATGTGAGCCTTTTTTTGTGTAGAATTATAATTTTATTAATAAAAATTTTGAGAAAGTGTTGTTGGAATATGCACAAATTTTGATATTAATTATATGTAATATAATTAGGAGTATAATAAGGATTTTTTTGTCATGTTTTTGCATTAATATGCTTCATCTACTTTCAACGATGTAGATTGTGTTAAAATTAATTTAACGCTTATAAAATGACAACACATTAAAAGGAGTGTGTAAAACATAATGACTTTTTAATATGTTGGCAGTTTTATAACCGTCAAATCAATTTAAATTTAATTTTAACCGTTAAAAAGACATAAAACGCAAATGTGTAAAAGTATCATAACTCATCCCGTATATAACAAGGAGGTTGCGGGAGATGAAGAAGTAAAATTTGGTGATGGGATTCTTGATCTATTGCTCTACTTTCCAACGATCGAGTTCTCGCAACGAGTCTTATTCATAAAAAAATAGAAGAGACTAGAAAGAGTTTGAAAGTACAGATTGACCATTCGCTACTCTTTATTTCTTGAGTAGAGGTCATCCCGGAACTTAACGCCTTAAGTTCAAACCCTTTTTGTGAAAGTGGTGGCTCAAATCTAAACTGGTTGAATATCATCATCAAAACTATACATCTTTAGTAAATTGATCGTTGGTTAGTATAAACGTTTTTCTTTTAAAAAGCTATTGTTGTGCTCTGATCATCTCTGCTACAGCCCCATTTTGGAGATCAAATCCTAGCTGACCTAAGTCCCTTTAACCACGACGTCCTCTTCCTCAGGCAGTGCCGGCCGCCCTCCGGGGTCCTCCTCGTCTGTAGCCCAGACTCATGTGACCTCTCCAAATCCAGTCTCTTCCCATGGCTCGCAAATTTTTGCTGGCCCAGCTGTAACCCCTGCTCAAACGACCAACCCGGATGTCACCCTCTCTCATGTCTTGCGAACTGGACACAAACGCACCAAAAGGGCGTCGTCTCTAGAGGATCAATCATTTGCACAAAGCTCCTAGAGGAACCGCACAAATCAGACTAAGAAGGAACTCAAATCTGATGCTCATGCTACCGCTAAGCTCTTATTCAAGGAAACTCTTCTAGGTACACCGGATTCAGACTCATAGTATTATTTAGCTTCTGAAGTTAAAAAATTGCTCTGTGAGTTGTTGAAATCTAATCAAAAGATTACTAAAACTGGTGATAACTACCCTACCATTAAACTCACTAAGGATCGTTATGTTGAACTATCTCAACCATAAAAGGGTGTTCTTGTGGTGAAATTGCTTGGTCGGACTATAGGTTTTCGAATTCCTCATGACATGTTGATGCAGCTATGGAAACCCAAAAGACCGATCACGTGGACAGATGTGGGGAATGATTTTTATATGTTAAGATTCACTAATCAAACGGATTATGAAACGGTTCTTCTTAGAGGGCCTTGGTTAGTATCAAACCACTATCTTAGTGTTCAATGCTGGACTCCAGCTTTCGATTAGGAACATGAAAGTATCAAGAGATTTGCAGTATGGATAGGTATTCCATATTTACCTCTGCCATGTTTCCACAAAAGTTTCCTTGCAGAAATTGGGAATGTCATTGGTAAAACTCTCTACATTGATGAAACCACTTTTATGGCAGCAAGAGGTAAATTCGTCTGCATAAGTGTGGAAATTGATCTCGAAACCACTTTAAGTCCAAATTTGAAGTTTGGAGTAGGGTCTTCCGAGTGGAATATGAAGGTTTACACCAGGTGTGCTTCATTTGCGGAAAATACGATCATAAACAGGAGACTTGTGCCTTAAATCCTTTAGTAATCCTAGTGGAGAAGGAAGCAACAGAGAACCAGTCTCTAAATGAACAACAAGATGAGAACACAAGACTTGAAATCTTGACAGACTATGGACCATGGATGTTAATGCAAAGACGACCTCGACGTAAAAAGAATGAAGAGAAGGAATCCCAGAAGTCAACTAAGAAACACAATGCTAACAAAGTGAGTCATTCGAAACCTCAAGGGACTCAACCAACATAGCATACCTCTGGCTTCCGTACCAAGTACTAGTAAAAAAACCTTTGATGCCTCCTAAATTGGATGATATAGTGAATTTTGTTGCACAAACCCAAAGGAAGGGTAAGTTGCCTTCTTTAGGCCAAAGATCACCCCATGCCAAATCCAATAACTCCAACAAGCATACTACCCTAAATTCCAACAAGATCGCCAATTTCTCTGAGGCCAATACCATCCCCCAAGTTACAATTGAACTCGTGGTGTCTAACCATTCCATTATGCCGATCATAATACCTCAAACATCACAGGATCCTCACCTGTCAATCCTTGTAGCTTCTACGTCTATTTCTCCCAATCCAAAATTGGAAGTCGACCACTCTACACCATCTACCACTCCAGCTGAACCAGTCCCTCCATTAGAATCGTCGGACTTGAGATGTCCCATCAAATCCATATCACAAAAATTGTCTTTGGAAGGTAATCTTCCTAACTCTGATGAAGAGATGATCAACTCACCCATTGAACATTCTTGTGGTGTTATGGACATTCCCAACAAGAAGAGGTCGATGCCTCTATGAGCTAAGTGTTTTCTTATCCCTTCTTTATATTTTAATGATTTTATATTGGTATACTAGAGGTTGTGCCAGTGTTGGATTTGCTACAGCTTGTAGGAATTTAAAAAGTGTATACATGCCTCAATTGGTTATCCTCTTGGAAACGTGGATTAGTGGACCAAAAGATGAATACGTTATCAAAAAGCTCGGTTTCCAATTTCATATACGTCAGGATGCTGAAGGTTTCTCTAGAGGAATTTGGATTTGCTGGTCTGATCCTGGAATCCAGGTAACCTCTATCCTTTAACATAAACAAAATTATTCATTGTTGTATTCAAATGGATGGTTTTGTTGGTTTTTTTAGTGTTGTCTATGGTAGTCCTAACCCCACTCCTCGGAAAGAGCTCTGGGATATCATTCGGCAGATCAGAATTAATATCAGGGGAATTGGATTTTAATGGGTGATTTTAACTCTTTTCTACACCCGAACAATAAAAAAGGTGGTAAGCCAGCTTCAGTGGATCAATACCGAGATTTTTTTAACTGTGTTAATGATTGCAACTTAATTGATATTGAGTCTACCGACTCTCTCTTTACCTGAGAACGCAATGGAGTATTTGAAAACTTGGATTGGAATTTAAGCAATACTAGTTGGAAGGTGGCTTATCTTGATTCTTATGTTGAACATTTTTCGTCTTTGAAATCTGATCATCGGCCTATCTTACTCCATTTTGGCACTAATGATTTCAGTAGCGGAATTCAACGCTCCTTCAGATATCAAGCTGCTTGGTTGGCCGATTCTAGATTTTTTGATTTTTTTGCTGCTCATTGGGATAATAAGATCGATTTTTGTTCAGTTTGGATAGTATGGAGCCTCAGCTGAAGAATTGGAATAAATCGGTATTTGGTAATATTTTTATCAAGAAAAAAAGACTTCTCAATCGTTTAGCAGACATTCAAAGCTCCTTGGAAACTAGACACAACACTTTTCTTATTAATTTTGACAAATCATTTCAGGCTGAGTTGTCTATTGTTCTCCATCAAGAGGAGTGCTACTGGAAACAGAAGTCGAGAGATAAATGAATTGCTCTAGGTGATCGTAACACTGGGTATTTTCACACTTCTGTCGTGATCAATAGAGGTAGAAGTAGAATCCTCTCTCTTTTGGACCATTATAATAATATTGTCACTAATAAAGAATCGCTTAAGGATCTTGTTGTTCAATTCTTCCATTCTTTGTATACTGAAGAAGGTCAATACAACCAGTTACTCACTAAAAGTGGCTTTAATAATATTACCGAAACTTCTTGGGAGCATCTGCGGGGACTGCCTTCTATTGAGGAAATCCATTCAGCTTTAATGTTTATGAGTCCCCTTAAGGCCCATGGTCCAGATGGTATGCAACCTATTTTTATGCAAAAACAATGGGATGTCATTAAGAATTCCTTCACTCACCTTGCTCATCGGATCTTCCAAAGGCAAATTTCAGTTGGACTTATCAATCATACACTTATTTCTCTTATACCTAAAATCTCTCAACCATATCGAATCAACCAGTTTCATCCTATTGGTCTCTATAACACTTCCTACAAGACCCTTTCTAAAATATTAGTTAACTGCATTATAACTTTACTCCTTTCTCTCATTGGTGAAGAACAAAAGAGTTTTATTCCTGGTCGCCAAATTGTTGATAATATTATTATAGTTCAGAAAACTATACATTCCATGCGTACCAAAACTGGATCTAAAGGTTGGATGGCTGTAAAGGTGGATTTAGATAAAGCCTACGATTGTCTTCTTTGGTCTTTTATACATGATACTTTGGTGTTGGCTAATTTCCCCTCTGATTTTGTTAACTTAGTGATGGATTTTATCACTTCTACTCATATGAAGATCCTTTGGAATGATGAACACTCAGAGGAATTCAAACCTTCTAGAGGCATTCATCAAGGCGATCCTCTATCCCCTTATATCTTTGTGATCTATATGGAAATATTGACACATATTATTAAAGATGTTATCCACAGAAATCTTTGGAGACCGATTTGTTTGAGCCGTTCCTCCCATCTCTCATACCTTTTTGCCGATGATTTAGTATTTTTTGGCAATTTAAGGATCAGATAGATATCATGTTGCAATGCCTTAATACATTTTGTAGTGCTTCGGGACAAAAAATCAACATTGAAAAGACCAAAACATACTTTTCCAAGAATGTGTCTACTAATATGGCAGATCACATTTCCAATAGATGTTATTTTGATAAAGTTCCTTCTTTGGGCAAATATTTAGGAGTCTCAATCCTTCAAGGCGGAATTACTAAGAGTGCTTATACTTTTTTGTTGGATAAGGTTGTTCAGCGTCTAAATGGATGGTCTCCAAGAAATCTGAGCTTAGCTGGTAGAGTTACTCTTATTCACTCTGTTCTTTCCTCCATTCCTATGTATGATATGCAAACTACTAATCTGTTTGTAGGTCTTTATGAGGATATTGACAAAGTTGTTCGTTGTTTCCTGGGGGGTTACACTGACTCTGAGAGGAAGCTTCATCATGTTAGTTGGTCTGCGGTATGTCGTCCGAAATCTGAAGGGGGTCTCGGTATCAAATCTACTCGCCTTGTTAATAAGGCCTTCATGATAAAGTTAGGATGGTGCCTCCTTACTTCTCCTTATGCTTTCTGGCTCGTGTTATTACTGCAAAATACTTGCATGGTGATTGTATTGATTTTGATAGGTCCCGGTAATATAACATTTCTCCTCTATGAAGTGGAATTCTGAAGAACAAAGACAATATTACTCAGAATTGCATGAAGTCTATTGGTAATGGCCAATCCACTGATTTCTAAAATGATAATTGGGTTGATAATGTCGGCCCTCTTACTAATATTGTCACCAGCCCAATTCCTTCTGATTGTTTAAATAAGTATGTTGCTGACTTGCACTTTTTAGGGATTTGGAATAGAAGTTTCCTCTCCATAATGTTGCCTAACATTGCTGTTAACAATATTCTCTCTATGTGTCCTCCTATTTAGGATGGACCATCTGATACTTTGGTTTGGAAACTTTCTAACTCGGTAAATTCACCATTCTTTCCACAATACAATTTATGCAGTTGGATTCCAACTCCTCCATTTAGCCACAACATCATATTAACTGGAGTATTCTTTGGAAATGGAAAGGACCTATTCGCACTAAAACTTGTCTATGGTTTGCTTTGTATGGGAGATTGTGCACCAATTCTTAACGCATGATACGAAACCTAAGTGATTCAGCAACATGTGGCCGATGTCAGTTAGAAGTGGAGGTTGTTTTACATGCAATTAAAGACTGCCCGATAGCCCGCAACCATTTGCTTACTCTCATTCCCAACCAGGTTAAATCATCCTTCTTTTCCTTGAATCTTCGTGATTGGATTATGACTAACCTTAATTGCATGATCACTCATACTAGCAATATTTCTTGGTCTCTATTGTTCGATATCAATATTTGGAGATTATGGAATGATAGAAATGTAGAGATTATTGCTGGTGGTATACGCCAAAGAAGATTGAGTAGAAACATAGTTGGCATAGCTCTTAATCATCTTCGAGCTTCTCGATTATTGCATAAGTGGAATTCGACAGGTAATCCTTCTTGTAACAACCTTAAAACTTTCTTTGGTAATCTTTGTATCAATGTGGATGGTGTTGTATCTCTATCCTCTCGCACTTCTGCTGTAGGCATTATTGTTAGGGATAGAACATGTTTTGCTATTCACTGCAGGAATATCAAATTGGGATTCATGTCCCCTCTATTCACTGAGATGCATGCTATTCTCAGTGGACTTGAGTTAGTTTTAGATAGGAATTGGAATTGTGTCATTATGGAATCAGACTCTAAATTGGTCGTGGACATATGCAACTCGAATACTCAATGGATCGGTCATCATCAAGCCTTGGTCTCCCGTGTGCGCCATCTTCTAACAGCCAAATGTACTACTCTCTGTTTTGTTCCCAGAGATATTAATATTTGTGCATATTGGATTGGCAAGAATGGTTTATCTCAGGCTTTTGGATCGCATGATTTTTGTTATATCCTTTGACCTCTTATGAATCTATTGTATTTTGACAAAATTCTCAAATGTAACCATGATATTCCTCTGCTACAAGTGAGGGCTATAAATAATACTTAGAGAGGTATCACCCTCTTTCATTAAAAAAAAAACTATACATGGTTAGTGAAACGACGGAGTCGTTTTGTGCAAGTGGTTAAATTGACATTTTTATAAAACTTTGAGGGGTCAATTAACAAATACACACCATTACGTGGGTTCATTTCATAAACGAAAAACCCCCAACTTTAAACCCCTGCTTTGTCTTCGAAGTCTACACACACACAGAGAGCAAGGCAACCAAAAACCAATCTCGTTCTTCACTCGGAGATACTCTGAAACAGAAAAATGGCTATGAACCTGGTAAACAAAACTTTCCCAACAAACCAAAGTCACAGTGTTTTTAGATTATCGCTCAATTTTTTAAGAAGCTTTAGCACTTCATCACCTGAAGCATCCAATGCAGCTTCTTCTTCATCTCCAAACAAAAAGCGGCGAAAGAAGAAGAAGAACCTTTTTGAGGTGGCCCAGTTCTTACCCAATTGGGGTATCGGTTATCACATGGCCAAATCTCATTGGAAGAACGTTTCTTATGAGATCACTAAGATTAATCTTTACAAGGTAATGACTTTATGGTTGGAACCAAGTTGAAAGTTTAAATCTTTATGTGTTGAGAGCTTTAGCGTTTCTGGCTTTTGTTGATTTTTTGTTCTTTTTTTGTGAAAATTGCTTCTTCTGGGTTCTGTGTAAGAGTTTCTAGGGTTTAAAGATAGAGTCTTTTGGTTTCTCTTTGGGGGAATATTAGTTTGATATTCAATTGTTTAGGGTCTAAATGTATATTTTCTTTCTATGAATGCAGGATGGTAGACATGGGAAGGCATGGGGGACCGCTTACAAAGATGGTTAGTGTTTTTTTATTTTGTGTGGTTTTATCATATCTAATGTTTGATTTATCAATGTTTGTTTGGAGTTTTCGTTCTGTTCTTAGGCTTCTATTCTCTTTGTACATTGGTAATGGTTGATAGAGGAATGTAATGGTTCTTTGTTGGCTTGTTGCCAAGTATTTTTTATGCACTTTTCAGTGGAGTGAATATGTAAATTATGATCTTATAATGGAGTAGAGGCAACTAATTATGTGCAATTATGTGTTTTGGTTGCAAACTCATTCTTAGCATTTGTATTTGTAAAGCAGTTTGAGCGTATCTTCAAAGAACCAGCTGCAGTTAAACGGTTAGGTTGATGCAGTTCGTAGAACAATTTATACTCAACTTCAAAAATTGAAGAGAATTGTGTTTCAATCTTTGCATTACAAATGCATATAAGTAAATAAATAGACCAAGCAAATCTAGATGATGCTTTTAAATATGCATTTTTGTTTGTGTTCTAATCTTTTGTTGGCAGAGATTTGAAGAATTTCCTGCATATCTAGTGTGTAGTAATGAAAACCTGATTGATCAATGATGTTATTGTATTATTTTGTATCTTGGCTTGTGACAGTAACCAACCAGGGTAGCCCTTGTTCAACTACTAGTTCTTTGTGGGGATACAATTAAATCGTTGAGTTTTTTTTTTTTGATTGGTAGAATTGTTGTGTTTGTTATGGGGTAAAATGGATGAAATAGTCAAATTGTTGCATTGATGACTTGATGGATTAAGACTTCACAAACAACTGGGCCTTGCATAGAATGTGAATTAGGATTATTGAAAGTCGTTCAACCTATCACACTTCTTCTTTAGCAGACGTCGAATTTTTTTTTTCTTATATGAAGTCGATGATAAATTCCTGTTGTACTTTAAATGCATATTATTGCTAGTCCTCCATTACATAGCTGTGCATATACTCCTAGAAGTATGTTGCAAACTCTGAGTTTAATGGAAATCTGTCTTAGAGGTA
>CAODLS014896162.1:0-11967 GCA_948243855.1 Flueggea neowawraea | reverse complement strand
AAAATCACCCAAATTGAATCACATTCACACATTTGAGCTATCTAAAATCATAGAACATCAAGGAATATACCATCTTTGTCACTCACAAAAATATAATAAATACTCCAATGCATACATCATCTATATCCAATTCTCATGGTCCAAGTCAAACCAACTCATAAGTCAATTTGCATACTCACAATTGATTCCAGATCATTTCAACAATCATGATTACTTACCATACAAATCAACTGCAAGTCGACTCCAAATTAATTTCCCCAAGTTACTTGTAATTCCTCATCATTATCGTTTAACCTCAAACAAATTTATCAACACTGATATGATCATACCATTAACCGTTAGTAGAAATCACCAAATGAACTAAAGAAATCAAAGAAATCATCATGTCTCAAATTACAAAATCAATAAATATCCTCCTCAGAGAATAAGGAACCAATGACCAAACTGTCCCTAATGAATCCTTTCTAACCAAAGTACTATTACCGCTGCACAACAGATATGGTCTATTGAAAGCAAACTGATATAATATGCAATGTCATGCAATACCAAACAAAACATGTACAGAGATTTAGGAGAAGAGAAGGTACCAGTGCTATCGGTGGTCGATCCCCTAGCCACAGGTGACCTCACCTGAATTCCTAATTTGCAAGGACACTTAGCTATTTTGTGCCCACGCTGTCCACAATGAAAACAGCTGTCGGTAGCCCTATGGCACAGACCGAGATGTCTTTTCCCAAATATGACACACAACTGGCACCCCTTGTGGGTAGCTTACATCCTCGCTCGGGCAGACTACTCTGGACTTGGCTCTGACAGCCACTCACTGCTCCCCTGGTCATACTCCTATTATGAGAACGCTCGGAGGATCTAGCACCTACATTTTTTACAGCTAGTTGAGAGTATGAGGTCACCGGAAGAAAATGTATAACCCCAGCTTGAACCTTTTCAAGAACGATAAGGCAATCTATGTCAATATGCTTTGTGTTGGGATAACTTTCTAAATCCCACATTGAGCAGTAGAGAAATTTATGAAAAGGTCAATCCCACATCACTTAGGTGTGGAATTGAGAAGGGAGTTATCCCCTATAAATTGACCTTAAGCCCAAATTTTTGAATATCACAACCCTAAGCCAGTGAACTAGAGGTGTAAATTGAGCTTGGGTTTGTGAGACTGAGAGGTTTTTTACAAATTTTTTCGTTCAAAAATTGTAATACTTATTATAGTGTAGTTTGTGAACGTAGGTCTATTGACTGACCGAACCACGTAAAAAATTTATTGTCCTCTTTTCTCTTTTTCTATATTATTTATTTTCTTTTGTGTGTACGATTGTATGTTTGGGCCCCAACAAGTAGTATCAGAGCAGAAGGCTCGTTCCAGGTAGAATAGAGAAAGAGTAGAAGCAAAGTTGCAAAAAAGATGTAGACTACGACATTGAAGTATGAGGTATTATTTGATGGAAAGAGCAATTTCACGCTATGACAGAGCACGCTTCAAGACTATTTGGTGCAGCAGGATTTTGACATCGCATTAGAGGATGAAAAACCGAACAGTATGAAAGATGGAGATTGGAGTATGATCCAAAAGAAAGATGCCAGTACTATCATGTTAGCACTTGCTTCCCAAATTAAATTTATTGTGTTGAAGGACATTGTTGAAGTCATTGACTAACGAATTATGTCTGAAGATGGATCTGAATACTCTGTGAATGGAGGAAGGAGGTAATATTCTTGACCACATTAATAATTTTAATCAATTAGTTTGTCAACTATTGAAGTTGGTGAGAAAATTGTGAAGGAAGAGCAGTTATTGCTTCTGTTAGCATCATTGCCTAAATCTTTCAAGTCATTGGTGCAAACAATGTTAGTAGGAAAAACACTTTGCAATTGAACAATGTGATTACAGTCTTGAAGGAGAATGAGAAGATGATGAGAGAAGTGTTAGTTTTGTGCCATAGTCCAATCATGTATACATTGTCATTTGGTTTATTTAATAAAGATGCATTTTATTTAAATAAAATATTATATCTTTTATGAAGATAAAACTCCATGAATAGTTTATTCTTTCTTACGTCTTCAAGTGCGTGACTTGATAGTAAAACCATAAGAATATAAGGAATACTATTCTAAATGTCTTTAATCGATTATTATCATGGGAATGATATTGAATTAAAATTAGTATGTTGCTAAGTGGATAATTCTGTTTTACTGATTATGGATATGAGATATCACTTAGAACTTAGATACATGTTACAGAACATATATTGAACTGCCCCGCTATGAAAGTACTTCATGGATAGATGTCACAAGTGTCTTTCATGCAGTGGTGATATTTGAATCCTCTGACTGAAACTCACCGTCGACTCCTTCGTGAGAAATCACATGTTTTGACTTGGTCAAACTTTATCCGTAACAGGGTAACAATAAAGGCTATGATTTGATATGTCATGAATCTTGTAGAGAAGTGATGGTGAGAGTGATGAATTTGTTCCTCTTATGAAGAGTGATATATCTTGGCTACTTGATGAGTAGAATTGATGGAATTTATGCATAATCGAATGAATTGATAAAGGGGTTTATCAATATCATTTGTTATATCAATCTACTTGAGATCAAGAAATATGTTAAGCAATATAAGATTGACATGTGACCATACCTTATGCTTAAATGAGATATCGTGAGACAAAAGGACTAAATATTATACTGTGAAAGGTTAACTCGGATCACCTGCTCCACTTGATTTTGGGTTGCCATAATGTATTACTAGATACCGCTTATAGACTTTGGGCCCATGGTTTGGGACAAGGCCCATTGCCAATTTCGAGTTGGCATATTGGGTCATACACTAGAACGAATTGGATTAGTTCACTAATAATCTCTCTTGTGGTAATTGAATTATTAAGATGATTAATTTGATTAATCAATAATAATTCAGAGTTTATAATATATGTCCTAAATAAGATTTAATACATAATCCATTAATGTTATGGGCTTTTAATATGAATCAATAATTATTAGGTCTATGGATATTTAATTATGTGTGACATAATTCGGCCAATGTGAGTGATTTATTTAATGATAATGTATCATATAATTAAAAGTCCAATAACATTAATAAAACTCATGAGAATTTTGGCACATTCAACCTAATTAGCAGGGTGAAAAATTTGGCACACTCATCCTAATTAAAGGGGGAGAAATTTGGCACACACCTCTCCTATTTTTTAAAATTCTCTTTCCTTGTGTGACAAGGATAAAATTCAGTACAAAATAGGAGTGCATGACTAATTAGGAGTATTATTCTTGTGTGACAAGGAAAATAAAACCCTAATTAGGATGCCACTAATTCGGCACACTCCTATTTTCTAGGAGCTCTAATTAGTGCACATAATTAATTAGGAAGTACTTATTCTTGTGGGACAAGAAAAGCTAACCCTAGTGCACTTGTTTAGGGTTTTCTATATGCCTATAAATATGAGAGGCTAGGCCGAATTCATTCTATGGCAAAGGCAAGGTCGAATTAGTGAGTACCACAAACAAAAGAGAGAAAATTATTTGTGAGATTTTAGAATAGAGGTTCTAAAATGGTGCTAGTACACTCCACCAATTCGAAGGAAGTTCGTTTTTATGGATACCTCTAGACACGTTTGCACAAAAGCAATGTGAATCAAAAGGGATTCAGGTTTTGAATACTAAAAGCTACACTAACACCTCATACGATCAAATATTCAAGCTTTGGATCTAAGGTAGATCTACTAATCTTAATCATATATGTTGATGTTCATGGATCCTTGATGGAATTCTAGGTCTAAAATTTTTGTTATTTTCGCTGCATTATATGCTTATGAATGTCATAAATTAGTATCGAATTCCAACAAGAAAATGGTAATGGTCCTCAGTTACTCATAACTGCAGGGGATGGCGAAGAGGGAGGAATCGTAGGAAGGGTGACAGTGGTGGAAGATCGAGATCTTGGCCAAGAGACATAAATAATGTTGAGTGATTTTATTGTGGAGAAACCGGTCACATGCAATTTCGTTAACCACAATTCAAGCAGAACTTGAAGAGTCTACAAAGGATGATGAAGGATAAGCAGAAAGTTGGTGATTCTTCGATTAATGTGGTTAAAGGTTATAGTGATGTACTGTTGACTGCTACTAATGATCTTGTTGAATATTGTTCTGACTGATTGTTAGATTCTGCTGTTGACATGGATATTTGTAGAGATCGAGCTTCTTTTGACACTTTGCAGAAAGATGGAGATTTTGGCTACATCCATAATTCGAGCAATTCAAAGTTGAAGGTTGAAGGCTGAAGGTGTTGGAAGAGTTCGCCTAAAGCTCCATAATGGTGTTATCAAAACACTTGCTGATGTGAAGTTCGTGCCTAATGCTAAAGCCAATATAATTTCTTTGGGTGAATTGGCATCTTGTGGGTACAATTATGTTGGTGATGAAAAATTTTGCAAGGAGTTTAGAGGTGGCAACTTGATATTGCAAGGAAGGAAGAAAGGAAAAAATATTTACTATTTGGATGGATGCTCCCTTGATAATAGAAGCAGCAAAATAAAGAAGACAAAGACTGCGAAGAGAGTTCACTTTTCTGAAACTATTGAGATATGTGGGGATTTGGGTAGAGGGTGAATTTGTTAGGATAACTTCCCAAATTTCACATTGAGTAGGAGAGAAATTTATAAAGAGGTGAATCCCACATCGCTTATGTATGGAATTGAGAAGGGGGTTACCCCTTATAAATAGGCTTTGAGTCTAAATTGTTGAATATCACAATCTTAAACTAGTTAACTAGATGTGTAACTTGGGCTTGGATTTGTGAGAGTGAGAGGGTTTTTACAATTTTATCCGTTCAAAAATTGTAATACTTATTTTAATGGAGTTCATAGACGTAGGTCTATTGAAATACCAAACCACATTAAAAATTTCTTTTGCTCTTTTTCTCTATTATTTATTTTCTTGTGTGAGTGTGATTGTGTGTTTAGACCCCCAATACTTTGTTCATTAGTGAAAAATTAAGTTCTCTGGAATATGAATTGTAGAATTGCTGTTGGAATAAAGATGGGTAGGTTTTGGGGGAGGAATTCCCAAATCTTCAAGAAGATACTTTAGCCTTCGTAGCTCCCATGTGGTGGTTGCTAAAGCTCGATGTTCTACTTCAGATGAAATCCTAGAAACTGTGGGTTGTTTCTTCGACTTTATTGAAATAAGTGTCAATCCCAGGAATATGCAAAACTCGGTTACTGATCTTCGAGCATCAGAGTAAGTTCCCCAATCTGAGTCAAAAAAAGCTCGAAGTAGTGAAGAAAATTCCTTGTCTAGGTGAACTTTTTAAGTATCGAAGAAAATTCCACTATAGTTTTTTTCTTTGTTTTTATTATACTAAAAAGTGACTGTCATTAGACTTTATTTTGCACGGCAAAAGGGAGCCGAAGATAACCAGTAGTAAGATACCTCAACTGAGTGTGATTAGGCAGGCGATACTCCTTGCCTGGTCATTAGATTTTTTTATTGTCATTAGATTTTTTTGATAGACGTCATTTTAATCAGCTTAATATACTTACAAGTTAATATAAAGTGGTTGATTCAATTTTGATCAACTTTATATTTATAAAAGAAGACATTAATTTTTTAATTAAATTATCTTTGATCAGTTTATTGATTACATTGGTCAAATAACATAACGGCCAATCCCATCTTAATATATGGAAAAGAAATTGGGAGAATTATACAAAAAAGTACAAAAAAAAGCATAACGTTCATAAATAAAACATTTAAAAGAATATTAGAATTAAAAACACGATAAAAAAGTACTTCAGAAATGTTTTAATTAACTTACTTTTTAAACACACTATGTGTTATCACGCTTTAAAAAATTTAACACACTTTCACAAGGTGCAAAGAGTACAACATAGGCAAAAAAACAAGTACAATATCAACAAATACATACAAAATATAAACAAAATAAGTACAAGACAAACTTATCAGAACAATGGATTTTACTCTATTACTGTTCACTTATCGGAACAATGGATGTTACTCTATTACTGTTCACTTGGTATGCCAGCAGCAAACTATCAGAACAATGGATGTTGTAAAACTTTATGTCCAACTCTTTGAACATTTTGATTATCTCATCAAAGAACTCAGTCCTTCGCTTGTCCTTCTCCCCGAATTTTTGGAAATTAATATTGTGGTGAGAACGAAGAATCATGTTTCTCTTGTTATCATTCTCATTGTTCTTCACTACAATGCTGTGCCCAGGATGCCAGTGCGGGGAGTTCTCTAAGTACCTGCCAAAATAAGAGATACTTATGAGGAGAGCACTAAATACATATTTGTTGATCATGAAACATGAAAAATTATAGCTAGAGACAGTTTAACAGATTATTATATTGGTATTTGTAAATTTGATTTTTCATAGTTCACTCAGTTTTTTTAAATGCCCAAAAAGGTCGTCATCTTTCTAATATAAGCATTAATTTTATCTCATTCCTTTCTTTATCCTTCATTAATGTGCTTCACTTTAACTAAAAAATTTCATGAAAGACTTTTGATAAATTTTCAAACACATTCATCATAAGAATAAAAGTACAAAGAATGTCTCATTTATTGTATTCTTAATTTATGTGAAAAAAAGATGACAATAAAAATGGAATGGATATAGGGAGTATTAAGCATAAAATGAGACAGAAAAAGTCTTACCGCTTAATTCTCTCTTTCAGCAACTCAATATCATCTTTTGGCGTGCCACAATCAATCGAGAATTCCACAGCATCACCCATGTCAGGGCTCCTATAAATATTGCTAATCGTCTTTGTAGCCAAAACTGAATTAGGATATAATACCTTTTCATGGTTTGTTTTCGAGAACTCTGTTGTTAATATGTTCATTTCTTCGACCACTAGCTGTGAAATTGCAAACAATTCAGCTTCTCAACAAGAAGACGAGAAAAAGAGAAACAAGGAAACAGAGAAGAGTGTTCTACATGCCTCTATGCCATCAACAACGCATCGGTCGCCAACATCAAATGGATGAACCACAAATACAAAAATAATAGCATCAAATAAAGACTTGCAAGGGTTTCCCAGCATAAAAGCGCCCGCAGATAGGAGGAGGACAATTACGTATAGTTTTATAAATTCCATCGAAACAATCCAAACTATAATAACCACAACAACCAGGATCCAAGTCACAACTGTAATTGCTTGTTTCAATGATGTTTCTGTTATCAGCTAAAGAATGGCGTAGCACGTTCCGGCAACTGTACGCCCTGATCTGTCATACACAGAACCATAATACAAATAGAAGTCAAGAGAATAGCATTCAAACTTCGAAAGTACTGTACGACTATTAATTGTTTAGCCACTTGAAGATTATTCAAGCAATTAGATGTGTGTGTCGACAAATATAGAAACTCACCACCAGTCGGTCAATGATTTTCTGTCCATTCCGCCATCCTCGCATCCATCAATCATGTCAAAAACTAGGTATACCTCCTCCATAGCCAAGAATCTTGAGAGGTCTTCTTTGTATACGTACCTGGGTCAAACAACATGAGAAGACTGTCTTCTTGAAGTAGAAAAACAGCGAGAATTAAGAGTTTGTATAAATTACATATTCCTCACTCGCAACCAGGCTTAGCCACATTCTTGAAAATTCTGTAGGCAGCGGCAATTGCTTCTGACTGACTCCTGATTGCCGTTTCCTCAATGCTTCCATCAGGTGTAACAGAGATCGAGAGAGCTGAATTTCTGATCTTATCAGCCAAGCTCTTCATTCTCCAAGATGAAACATTTGCTCTTTTCAAATGAAAGAAATCATTCCACATTTTCCGAACCTTTTTACGGTTCGTGAAGCTTGATTGACCCAAACTTTTTAACCTCACAATCTTTTCAGCGTCCCACTCCTCTAAGAGTGGAGGCCCTCAAAGAGTCTCTAAAATGAACTGATGAAATATTCTCTTGAAATTTATCAAAAAATGCATTGACATGGAAATCAGATGCTAAAACCAATAGCCATAGTCTTTTTAGCAGAAACAAGAATGACCCAATAAGAGTTGAAATAATGGTCCTTGTCACACACTTGAGAATCCTGGCGGCCGTCTGAGATTGCTCAGTTCTATGATGAAGCAGATACTTCCAAATGACAAGAACCAAAAGCATCCAGGCAATAACCTGAACACTATTTTTCAAGCCAACAACAAAATAAGGCACCTTCTTTCTCAACATAAATTTCTTTTCAATTAAGAAAACAATGAAATGTATAAGCCAATTAACAAGCAGCTTGCCCCAGAAAATTGCCAATCCAAAAACACACCACTTCCATAATTGCAAGTCCCAAACCATTTTACTTTCTAATTTCTACAGTCCTGAAGGCCACTAAGCACCCCAAAATAGACAAATTCAAAGCCCACTGAAACACATATTTTGTCCTGATAATCCAATGCCGACGCTTCATTTTCATCTCTTTGATTGTCTCTTCCACATCAGCATCATCTTCAGGTCTTCTTGGGGATGTCATCAATGGTGTTTTTGGGTTTGTGGAGTCTGTTCTGACTCTGGAGGCTGATTCATCGCCAGGAGAATTCTTATTATATGACTTTATGTCAGAACTTTCGATGCCTATATGTTCTTTCAAGTTACTCCTGTCAGTGAACGAACTTGAGCTCTGTGAATTTTCTTTGACTCCACCAGATATTGCAGTCATTCCTCTGCCAACATATGACTCTGCAGTTGGTGAATCCCTACTTTGCCTAGTTAGATAAAAAACTTCTGGTCTTGTTTCAGTATGAGAACCATCTGGGTTTTCATGATTTATTACGGATTTTGCTATTTCTCCGTTTGAAATTGATATCACCACATCTACTTCATCAGCACCGGCCGTCCTCTGTAACTTTAACATTCTTATTTCAACAGCTTTTCCAGTCTTAGTCAACTTGTTTGCTCCTCGGTGGATTCCTACAACAAAATGCATGTAGCACCAAATGTTCCTGACTAATATATGCATCTAATAAAATGAAAAGAGAAAGAAATTTCTGTTACATTTTCCTTTTAAACATTTACTTGAGGAACTACGAAATCAAGAATGTTATCCAATTAGGAAAGTCAAAGCTATAATACAGACTGGATTAATAAATTAAACCATAGCAAAAACCAACATATTCAATTGACAGGTCAGTGCATCTGCATTTCTTTTGTTGTGTTCCACAAAATTAACATCAAATTGAAATAAGCAACGCATTAATGCAATGGAAAGTGAAGTGATAACTACGCTATTTATGAAGTAGTACTCAAAGTCTGCAAAATAAATTTAAAAATTACCAAGGGGATTTAATCCCTTTGCTTTAATTCCATTATGTGGTCTATGCGATGACGATTGACCCAAATCCAGTTTGGTCTAGATGTAAACTTTGATTGTGGGCCGATTTATTTAATAAGTCCAATTGACTAAGTGAGTGAGATGAACTTTTTATTTATGCAAAAGAGCCCATATAACATTTGTATAAATAGTGTTGATTACGCATTGATAAATTTACACATTTTTCACCAGCATGTAGACATACACATCCTCTCAAGGGAGAGAGAAGGCCGTCAGTCTTTATGCTTCAATGAAGAAAAAATCATTCTTTCTCCTCTCTACGAGAGAATTTGCATTGATTTATGTGTGACATCTAAATTACAAATGAGTTGAGGACTCTCTTTTATGATCATCGTTTGCTTGCAAGACCAGCACAAGAATCTGATCCGTATACTTGTTGTATTCTGCTGCGTGTCGAGATTAATAACTTGAACCGTTCTCTATACTGTTACTTGATTAAACTGGTAGATATAGCTTCAGTTTCTCTTTCAAATACTTTGATATTGTCAGTTTTACTTCAGAAGAGGAAGAAAAACTATCTCTCGAAGGAAAAAAAATAATAATCGTCAAAGGTTGTGATTTTTATGACAAAATCTTCTTGAGATATTACAGGAAACGATTGAAGACAATAAAATAGTGAAAATGAAGAGGAAAGGGAAGAAAATAATTCCCGCCAAACAAGAAAAGTGTGTTTAGTTTAATAATATTTTCCATGTTTCTTAGAGCATGGAAATAGAGATGAAAATTTTCAAGAAGATGTTTCGAATAAAATTTTTATTCTTGAATATAAAACGAAAATTGAATTTTTTTATAAATTTTATATAGCATATTTTAGTATGTTTTTAATTTTTAATTTCTTTATAAACTAAAAAAGAATTCTATTTGATTTATACAATTTAACTAAATTTATTTTTAGTTTTTTATTTTAAAACTAACTGAAGATCTTTTCTAAATGTTTTCTATTTTCCTATGAAAAAAGAGAAATAGGAAAAAAATAAAAAAATATTTTTTACAACTAAGCACACCCACGGCTTCTTTACTTATTAATCTTCTTTTTAACGTTTTGCTTGTACAAATCAAAAAATGAAAGAAAATAAAACAAGAATAAGTTTAAACGCAGTCTAAATGGCCAAGATCCAATGACGGGAATCCTATCTAAGAAATTGACAAGTGAAAAAGGACTCCAGGAAGGAGAGTGCTGAAAATTGAAATAACACTGGTAGAAGAGCATTTGTAAGAAAAAAAAGGGACCAACAAACAAGAGAGAAACACCTGCACAAACAGCGTTGGTGTTATTCCACAATGAAAAGATTGTGCGCCCTTTTCTTACTTTCTTTGAATTGCAAAGCCGGAGTGATCGCTGGATCTCAATACTTCGCCGCTTGCACCTGCAATGAATCTAGGAGCATACTAGTTAAGTAGACCCTATCATTTATTGTTGCTTCATTTTTTTTAAAATACATATAAGTCTAGTCCAACGAGAGCCAATTACTATCTCCATTATTAACACAGTTCAAAGCAAAAACATCCTATCGACCCAAAACAACAAAAGAAAAACGAAAATAAAGAATGGTCAAAAAGATCCATACATAATTTCCTGGAAACAGTGAGTAGGCAGTAGGCACATCATCATTTTGGTCGGGTTTCTTTGCTGTGTTCTTTTCGCATGTTCCAATCTTATCCTACTTTTATGTGTGAGAACTGTGTGTTGGAATTATTAAGTGGGTCTTGACTAATTTTTCAATTTCGAGGGTATGAATTTTATACGTGCATGAGTGATTTGGGTCTAAAATGTTTTGGTTTTGACAATTAGACCTTTATCATTTCTAATTTATATATCCTTTTAACTTTTTCTAATTATTCACTGTAGGGTTTTTCTTTCTTTTTTCAATCTCCAACGTTGTGCCAATGAATTGCTTTTATTTTTTTCACTATTTATAATCTCGTCCGAGATGGTCCTTACTCTTTAGTATTTATTTTAATCTTTGAAAACAAATAAAAAAATTGTATTTAGCATAGTAAATTGGTTATTCTAGAGGTAATCTTCCATGATTATGTTAGAAAAGGGTTTCCAAATGACCAAAAAGTGAGTGATTATAGTGTTGGAAAAGCTCACAATTCTACAATGGTAATGCACATCTATTGCTCAAGGATAGGTGATTGATCGATGTCTCGTAAGCACACGAGAATCGTCATAGTAATAAAACCCTCAGAGTATTCATCGGGTGTCGAATCCACAAGGAGCATGTATTAGTTAATGATTGAACAGCAAAAGAAAACAATAAAAATAGAGATTTTGAGTTGTAAAGGATTTGTTTTTAAAAACATAAAATGAAAAGCATAGAGCAAACGAAAGCATTTGGAATGGGTTTTTTGGATTGAGTGTTCTCTCCACAAGTCTCACCCATGGCCTATCTCAAGGTCACTCGAGTCATACCTATACTTTCTAGATGGGTCCTTTATGTAATACCCCATATTTTTGAATAATTATTTTAGATAAATTCCCATTAAATTTGGAATTTTATTTTTGTTGATTGAAGGGTTAATTTTATGTTTAAGATGTTAATTGAGTGATTAATGAAGTTTAGGAGTGATTTGG
>CAODLS014891800.1:0-15011 GCA_948243855.1 Flueggea neowawraea | reverse complement strand
CATTACAACAAGGGCAGAACCTCTTTTCTTCGACGTCTTCATTAAAACATCCTCAACTTCACCAAACTTTGAAAACAATTCCCTCAACCTCTCCACAGAATAATCTTCACCAATTTTCTCCCACGACACTTTGAGTATTTTCTCTTTATACACCTTAATCGCACTCTCCATAGCCATTCCTGGGGCGTCCCTCTTAGCCTTAGGAGCAGTCGATGCAGCAGCAGTAGCACCTTTATTAGCGTGCCTTGCGCGTATCCTCGCAATCTCTTCCCTAAGCTTCCGACCAATCATCTCCTCATCCTCCCGGGCCTTTGCAGCCGGGTCAGGCGCAATTGCCGCACGTTCCCTCTCCTCAAGGTCAGCAACCATCCTCTGCCGCTTGGAATCCTGAAAATTCCTGCCAGCCTGCCGCTCGAGCTTCACGCGGAGGAGTTCATCGAACAATTTGCGGGCTTTCTCGTCCTTAAGAATCTCATACGACGACTTGAGCTTCTGAAAATTCTCATGGGCATTGGTATCATCCGGCCTCTTATCCGGATGCAACTCCCAAGCCGTCAGTTTATAAGCTTTGGATATGTCCTACTCAGGAAGCTTAGAGACGTCCTCTCCTGACGGAAGCCATAATACTCTATAGTGATCAACATCAACATCTATTTTCTCCATACTACTATTGAAAATAAAACCAGAAAGATCAAATCTTCCTATTCAATTATTGTATCAAATTAATATAAATAAAGAAATTGAGAGAGAGTGTGTGTGGCGCCTGGAGAGAAGGCGAGAGGGACTCAACGGCTTCGACTGAATTCAGCTGGAGTAAAGAAGAATTGCACCAATACCGTTAATTAGTTCGAACTTTCGTTTTCCGGCGAGATACAAGTTCCACTAGCAGTGGCGTTGTTGATTTGAAGAAGAAGCAATTTAGGGATTTGGATTTTGAAAGAGCAGCAATTTAGGAATTTTGGGAAATAAGCGAACCAATGTCGGTTTTTTCAGTGATGAACTTCTCATACGTTGTTTTTTTGTGGCGAATTACATTAGCGTCGATGCGTGTTAATTCGTAATTTCTGTTATTGTAACGCTGAGTTTTCAATTGTCCGCTAACGCCGTCAACCACTAATAGAACACGTCCGCTTCGATGATATGAGACACATGCCTGATTATAATGATTAGTAAAAAATGATGTATCTTGTTAGTTTAGACTAATTAGGTACGTAATAATTTTTTTTAAAAATTTAATAGTTCAATGAAAAATTATAAATTATTTTAGAGATGTTACTATAATTTCTCTTTTTTTCATATCTTTATATATTTTGGATTTTAGCAAAAATACAATAGTTTTTTAAGCTAAATACTGATGAGGACACTATATATATTATCTTTCATCTTTAGATAATATTAGAATGTTGTTTATATATGTTGATAAAATTATACAATTGTGGTTTTCCTCTAATTAAGGAGAAAAAAAAAGAGATATGTGTTCAACAAAACCACCAAACAAAATGGGATATTTATCATGTATAAATCAGATGTCTTCAATTAAGAAAACTCCAACCGTCAATCTAGGGATTGGCATTTTGGCCCAGCTTGGCCCAGAAAAAAAGCTGGGTTGGGCCAATATTTTCTGGCCGGCGGCCGGCCTGGCCCGACCTGGATATATATTATATATTTTTTAATATTATATATATAATATAATATATTAATATTAGTTTGATGTACTATGTATTATAAATTAGTAAAAATGATGTCAATTATAAATTTAAGAGTTATTTAGTATTTATTAAAATATAATTTATATAATAAAGTATATATTAAATTATATTTTGATAAAAAAAATATAGGATATTAATATTTTTTATAAAAAAATGGTCTACAAGCCTGTCCATCTTTTTGGATGGGCAGGTCTAGACCAAATCCTCAGCCCAATTGACCGGACTGAAAATTTTGGGGTGTGGCCTGGGCCATGCCCATCTCTAACGACCACCCATCTACATATCCAAAACCAAAACAATTCTCATTTCAACAAATTACACACTTGCAACTTCGATAGAAACAAGCCGATAAACACTTTCTCTCAATCAGATTTGACTATGAAATTTCCACATAGACAAATGGATGACATACCAGTAGTCATTCACCACAATGGCCGATGGAGAGAGTACAACAATTACGAGAAATATAAAGTGTGTGGTATGATGGTTCCTAAAAATGTGCAGTTATGATCAAATGGTGGAGATGACACACGACGAACTCAACCTAGATGCATCAAATTCAACAATTGAATTGCAATACCGGATCAAAAAAGGTTATGTTCCTACAACTATAGATAATGAATCAAGCTGGAGGTTCTACAAGGCTATTAAGAGTAGAGAATTGGATTTCCCCGCATTTCCTCTTTATGGCACAGTCAATACAAGAAACGTTGTTTGCAAAAACTTAGCGGATATTGACAGCTACATGTAAAAGCATCATTCATTAACCAATTTTGGAGGACAATATCCAACCAATATACATTCAAGATGAGCATTCGATGATATGACATTACATACAAGACATTGCATTTGCAACCATTGAAGAAATTAAAGAGCAAAGAACAAGATGGGAGGGCAATAATTACACTGCAGTAATAAGCAACCCAACCCACCCAACAACTGAGGATGGACAGGTTTTCCGAGACAAAGAAATGCAAAGACAATGTTGGTCATTCACTCAATCAAAGTGTTGGTTTCATCTGAATAATTCTTCACCCGATAAAAGAGAAATTAAAATATGTGATGAGCCCTAGGAATTAAACCATCATTTATGCCTCGAGTAGTAACTGAAGATATTATGATCATCATCAATAGGAACCGTTACAGAATATTAATAGTCATTTATCAACTCGCCATCTATAAATAGGATTGAAAACAACTAGCTAAGGTACGTTCTACTAGACACTTATATCGATACTCTGCAGAAATTAATACTAACTTGAGCGTCAGAGATTCCATCGTTGAGCCACCCGACCTCATTGTCTTTTGTGCCTTCAGGTTACGAGGTGACATTCGTGATTCCCAAGTGTTCTAGTTCTCTTATTATTGTTGTTCTTTTTACAAGACAATAACAATTGGCACCGTCTGTGGGAAGACTGAATGAAAATCCTTATGATGTCTGAGAAGAAGTACATCAACATCAACACTTTCTACAATACTCATAATGTTGCAAACACAGTCCAATCAAGTTGGACATCATGAGGAGGATGTGATGAGAGTTGGTGCTGGAGTGGGAGCCTCAGGAACTGTCATCCCTACCATTCCACTCGCTGATTATGAAGTGCTCAGAAAGCAAAACAAGAAAAACCAAAAAGCTTTGGGCGAGATGGCAACCTTGTTTCAACAGTTCCTCCCTTAGGAAGAACTTCCACCAACGTTGCGTGCTTATGCCCAGAATGCTCAGAGTGAAGGAGTGTCGGAAAGACACGGTGTTCTGCAGCAAAGTCATCGTCAACCTACACAAATTCATGAATAACCACATCCTCCACTTCGCCAAGAGAACCTTGGAATTCCCATCCCCGAGATACCACGTGCTAAGGCTAGAAGGGAAAAATACCAAGAGGTGGTGGAGAGTACTTGCAGGAGAGAACCTAGGGTTCCCAAAAAAAAGGCTAAAGTGGAGCCCCAGTCTTCAATGAGTGTTTGGGAAGTGGCAGACGTAAAGAAGATGACCGAGGAAGTCCTCGAGTAAAAGAAATTAGTCCCTGCAAATGAGGAGCACATAAGGCAAAAGCTCCATTCACTAGGGAGGCCATGGGAAAACCACTTCCTCTAAAATTCAAGATGCCCTCACTACCAACCTTCTCGGGAAAGGATGACTCGTACAAGCACGTTCAGAATTATGAAGTAATCATGATGCTGCATGGATGAGAGGATGCAATCATGTGTCGTGCCTTCCTGATCATGATAAAAGACGATGCTAGGTCATGGTTCAATGAGTTAAAGGAGGTGTCTCTCTCTTGCTTGGATCAACTAAGGAGAGAGTTCATCAACGCCTTCATCATTAACAGCAACCGTAAGAAGGACGCTACGTATCTATTGAGCGTGAGGCAAAGTGAGAATGAGACTATGCGACAATATGTGGACAGATTTAGGAATGCTACTTTTGAAGTCCACGATCTACAACCTGGGGTGGCGGTGGCTGCAATGCTGCAAGGGATATGATCAGTGCAGCTACAAGAGTTGTTGTCTCTTGACCAGCCAAAGACTTTGGCAAACCTCTTTGTGCGGGCCAATAAGTACATTTTACAGGCCGAAGTCATGAATATTGTCGGTATTAAAGACGGCAAAGACAATAAGAGAAAGGAGAGAGAGACTCAAGAAGAGCCCAACATGAAGAAGGAGAAGTCGAGAGATACAAGAGCACCTTTTACTCTCCACTTTGAGAAATACACGCCGCTAGCTGAATTAAGGTCAACTATCTTGGCGGCGATTGAGGGGTCTGGACTCATCTCCTTTCCTCCTAAGGCAGACAAACCCCTTGAGCGGAATGTTGATGCATACTGCCAATACCATGACGTGGGCGGGCATTCCACAGAAAAATTTTGGGACTTGATGAACCGAATTAAGGCACTAGTACGAGATGGAAAGCTAAACCGGTTCATCTACACTGACGCATGGAGAGGGGATATGTCAAATTACCCTCAAAAGAAGAGAAGAAATGATAACCGCCGTGGAGGAGATTGACGGCATGGAAGAAACCAGGATCGAAGAGGTCAAGTAGAATGGCCTCAAGAAAATAGAGGATTGAATGAGAGAGCTCCTCCACTTGGCAACCAGCCTCGCAACCCAGCCATCAACATAATCTCAGGAGGAGAGACGATGGCAGGGAACACGTCCTCATCAAGAAAGGCGTATGCTCATCAAGCATACTAAGTTAATATTGTTGCACACTATAGAAGCGGGGATGAACCATCACATTCACTGAAGTGGACAAAGGAGGCATCATGCTTCCCCATGATGATCCATTAGTCATATCAATTGTCATTGCCAAGCACACTATAGAGAGGATTCTAGTAGACAATGAGAGTTCAGTCAACCTAATCTATTGGAATTGTTTTCAGAAGATGAACCTCACAGCGGATCGGCTGAGAGAAGTGAAGACGCCACTTTACAGCTTTAGTGGCGAAGCCATATTAGTAATGAGATCAGTACAACTACCAGTCATGCTGAGAACTGACCGAGAAGTAACAAGGATGGCCACCTTCATGGTGGTAAATCAATGTCCACTGCTTACAATGTAATATTGGGGCGACTAATGCTAAATGACATGAGAGCGGTGATCTCCCCGACTTATCTTTTGATGAAGTTCCCCACTCTCAAGGAGTAGGACAAGTTCGAGGAGATCAACAAAAAGCTCGGGCTTGTTATGTGTCTTCCATCAGAGGAAAAGACTCTTGATATCGCATCTCAACCATGACAGTGAATAATGAAGGAGGAGAAGATTCTAATGTTGAGAACAAACCTGAGCCTGTGGAAGCTTTAGAAAGCGTGCGGTTGAAGGAATTTGATGAGGCAAAACTTGTATATGTTGGGAGTCAGCTTCTTTAGGGGGCAAAGAGGAGATTGTGAAGTGCCTGAGGGATAACGTTGATATCTTTGCTTGGAGTCCAGCTGACATGCCTGGCATCAACCGGAGGTGATTTCACATCGATTGAACATTGATCCCTCAAGGCTTCCTATAAAGCAAAAGAAGCGAAATATAGTGTCAAACAAGCAAAAGGCTGTAGATGAAGAGGTTAACAAATTGTTGAAAGCTGACTTTATGCGTGAAGTTTATTATCCTGACTGGCTCGCAAATGTGGTCATGGTGAAGAAGGCCAATGGAGAATGGAGAATGTGTGTTGACTTCACCGATCTAAATAAAGCATGTCCTGAAGACTCCTATCCATTACCGCGAATCGATAAGTTGGTGGATAAGACCTCGTGGTATAAGCTCCTGAGTTTCATGGATGCATTTTCTAGGTATCACTAGATTATGATGCATTCAGAGGATGAGGATAAAACTGCATTTATCACGAAGAACAGAACATACTGTAATAAGGTGATTCTGTTCGGGTTGAAGAACGCCGGAGCGACCTACCGGCGGATGGTGAACATGGTGTTCAAAGAGCTGATAGGAAATATCATGAAGGCCTATTTTGATGATATGATTGTCAATAGTAGGAAAGGAGAATCTCATGCTTAGCATTTGTCGACTGTGTTCAACGTCTTGAGAAAGTACAACATGCGGCTCAATCCAACCAAATGTCGTTCGGAATACAATTGGGAAAATTCCTTGGGTACATGATAACCCAACGGGGAATTGAGGCTAACCTGAAGAAGGTTCAAGCCATCCTGGACATGAAGTCACCTTCTTTGGTAAAGGAAGTGCAATGACTTACTGGAAGATTGGCAGCTCTGAATCTCTTCTTATCAAAGTCTACAGAAAAAAGCCTACCATTCTTCAAAACCTTGGGAGCAAGAAGGAAGTTTGAGTGGACCAATGAGTGCAAAAATAATTTTAAGGATTTGAAGAAGTACTTGAAAGAAGTGTCTCTATTGACCAGGCCGCAAGCTGGGGAGCAATTGTACATGTATCTCGGAGTAAGCGAGGCGGCGACTAGTGCGGTTTTATTAAGGAAAGATGGAATTGTTGACAGGCCAATCTATTATGTTAGCAGGGTGTTGCATGGAGTAGAGCCTCGGTACTTTCGGGATGAGAAATTATCTCTAACCCTAGTAATGGCATCAAGAAAATTGAGACCACACTTTCAAGCACACACCATCAAGGTCCTGACTGACCAACCACTCCCACAGATACTCCAAAATCCTGACTACTCGATAAGACTTACCAAGTGGGCAATAGAGTTGAGTCAATTCAACATCCACTTCGAACCTCGGCAAGCAATCAAGGGACAACCTCTAGCTGACTAATTGAGGTCGAGCCATTAGCAACCATCACATCAAAATGAATTGAAGAAATGGTATGGAAGGACGTTATCTGTCATTATGGGCTACCACGGGTTCTAGTTGTTGACCATGGCAAGCAATTTGATTGGGACGCTTTCAGAGGATTCTGTGAGCGACTACACATTCGCCTCAGCTTGGCATCTGTGTCTTATCCTCAAACAAATGGACATGCTGAGAGTTCAAATAGAACCATCCTCAATGGTCTCAAAACAAAGTTGGAAGGGGCCAAGAGGGCATGGGTAGAACAATTTACCGGTGTCCTGTGGGCCTATAGGACAACAAGTCGGGTGTCAATTTGTGAGACTCCATTCAACTTGGTGTACGACACAGAAGCATTAATTCCTGTGGAGATAGGATTCAGATCAGCAAGGATTGTGGAATTCACTCCAGAACAAGAGCAGTCCAACTCAAATGCTCTTCAGGAAAACTTGGACCTATTGACGAACACAGGGAGGAAGCTTGTGTGCAACTCGAAGCCTATCATAGGTGAGTGGTTGGGTACTACAATCCGAGTGGGAAGTCAACCAATGGGGTAAGGCGAGCTCGTCTTACGGAAGTCTGCAATCACCAATGCATTGAGAGAAGATGGCAAATTGTGGGCTAAATAGGAGGGTCCTTACAGAATTACATCCATGCAAGGACCTAACACTTGCATTCTAGAAACATTGGGAGGAAAGAAGCTTCAAAAAACATGGAACACAAACCACCTAAAGATATATTATCCTTCTACTGTGTAATTTCAAACAAGTGTAAGTTGTAAATATAATAATTAAGAAAATACTTAAGCTAATTGCTTAAGGAGTGGACGTATGCCCTTAGGTTGAAACACTATAAATTCTTATGTCATCTTCATTACATTCATCACTTGCATAGTAACATTAACATTTTTCATATGCATTATCATTCTTATAATTCATCTCACATAATCATCCGCCGAGTGAACTCAATGCCCGGTGAGAGGCCAAAAATGTCAAGCGGAGTGGATGATAAAACCTGGCGCCTAGAACTCGATAAAGGCCTAGGAGCCACTGCCATCAAATACATGTGTTAGCTACAAAATTGACAAGTAGAAAACCTTTAATGACATAAGGTCTTGGCTAGCAAAAAGCAACGCCATAACTCGATAAGACGTCTGGCAAGTGAAACCCCAAGTGGTATTGTCATGAACGCAAATGATTTTACTTCATTTTCAAGATACAAGTCAAATACTCCTAAGACTCTACCAAAATCACTCACCCAATAAGTGCCTTGGCCAAGTGATTGGGGAGCAATGTTGCATACCAAGTACATAAAAAGGTAAAGTAATGAGCCAAAGGTAAAGTAATAAGCCAAAACAGCCATTATTCGTAAGTATTATTACAGTCTCCAAAAATTCAATATATCCCAAAAATGCCCAAATAGTGAAGTACTCATCACCAAGGCAACAATGCACACAAAAATGAAACGTAAATATGAAACTATATTACTCATGCTACTCTATATGTAGGAATAGACTCCTCATCTAGAGCGTTGAGAGCTTTATTTGCATCCACTATGTCCTTGTCCAGGTTACCTAAAGAAGGCATCATGTCACCTCTCGAAGGGCACTTAGATCGAACACCATGAGGACCATAAAACTCCCATGGATCAGAAAGGTTGTCAAGATCATCATAGCCAAGCTGATCTAGGTACGACTCAACGATATTGGTCTCCTAAGGGTCATACATACACCAGTCAGGGTAGTCCTTATATTCTAACTTTGAAGGGAAAATAATCCAAGGAAATTCATCTCCACTGATGTCCTCTAACCAGCGACGAGCATCATAGAAACCCAACTTGTAGAAGCCAGCGCCATAGACGGCTTTCCCGAGAAAGCAGTCCCTCGACTCACTATACTTGCGAACCGCTCTTTCAATGGAGGATTTCTTGTCATCACCTTGAGCATTTTTCAAATACTCAAGCTCATCTACTAGTCGTTTGTTGTCAACCAACAAGGTGTCATAAACTTGAGCTTTCTCTAAGTGGTCAGGTTGGTTGGCTTTCTCTTGAACGAGATTGACATTCTCCGTCTGCAAAGCATTAAAGTCGACAATGAGTGAGGAATAGGAAGCCTCAAGCTTCTCCTTCTCTTGTTCTAAAGCTTCAAACTTCTTATTCTCTTGCTCCAAAGTCTCAAGTGAAGACTGGAGTCTAAGGTTGGCAAGTTGAAGAGCTTGAATTTCTTTTTTTGAGGCTTCATGAGCTTCGATCTCCTCGTCTAGTCGGCGTCAAGTGTTTCGGGCCATGGTGAAAGCAATGGAAGTTTGTTGGATATACTGCAACAATAGGATATGTTAGTCCTAATTAATTAGAGCACAAAAATTGAAAATGCCAAAAAATAAGAGAATTCACCTTCAAACCGCCTGACTCGGCTATATCCATGCAATCCTCTGAAGGGCCAAAAAATCCATCCTCATCTTTAGGCAAGATCGTGCTTTGAATCAATTTTGTGGCAACGTTGCGCGTTATAATAGAATCGGTATCCAACACCCCAGTACGAGCAACGAACTCAGAACCCTTGTATGACCTTCCTTCATCATCTGTTCAGGGAGAAAGAGTGTCACCAAGTTTAGGAAGAGTAATCGGTCGATGCTTCTTAGAACGTGGTAGTCTTTGACTGGACCTGATGGGTTTGTCAGCAATAACCCTGTTTTTATCTTAGATGGGCTGGGAAGGAAGACTAGGGAGTTTCACAAAAACAATTCGACTAAAAGGACCACTTGCTTTGCGTTTCTTTGCTCGCATAGCGTCCTTGAAAGGATTTGATTCTGCACAAGAGCACAAAGTTAAAATAAAATAATATAAGCGAAGCAAGATAAAAGCAGTTCCAAGTTCACCTTCCACATAAACAACAGGACTATTAAAACGCTAATGACATCATCTAAAAGGTTGGATGACACGCTCATGACATCATCGAAAAAGTTATCCTCTAGAGAAGGAAGTTCAGGTCCTAATGAGTTGGTCAAGTTGTCAAAATTAAGAGGAGCAATGAAAGGATCAAGTATATGAGCAACAATGTCATTGCGTGAAAACTCTTTAGAAGAGACTAGAATGCAAGAGGTGGAAGCAGTCTTGTCATGATTGTCCTCATGAGAAAGATGAACATGATTTCTTGAAGAGAGATAGTCGGGGTTGATGCACCATCCTGCAGCATCAAGATTTGGGGGTTCCAACAATGTGGAAAGAGTAATATCGTTGTCTATGATTAAAACACCTATTTGATCTTTGAACATTTTCCTTAGGTATTTCTTTGAGAGTCTCGATTTCTCAGTTTTGTTGTGACACTAGCCAAGAGGAGCACTCCAAAAAGAAGCATGAGGATGAACTAAAAACCAAGGGTCATCAAACTTAGACTTGATCTTGTATAAGTCGTCAGAAAATAACGAATGAGTTACAGAGGACTTGCGAAGAGTAACTGAATTGGAACAACCATCAGTATGGAAGAAGCAAAGCAATAGGTTGGACGACGGTTCTATCCATTTTTGAACACAACGAACGTGGAAGCCCATAAGAAAAGCTCACCCTTTAGGGTGAAGTTGAGTCAAGACAAGTTTGTTCTTAGACAGAAATTTCATGGCAAAAGGAGGAAGAGGGAAACGAACTCCAAGCTCCATGGAATTCACGAACATTGTGAAGGCATCGAAAGGTGCTTGCTTAGGAGAGAGACAAGTTGAGTCGGGAAGTGTGATTCGCCAAGTTGAAGGGAAGACGTAGTCGTTCCAAATTTTTTTAATGTCTAGAAAAGGCATGATGGATTCAGGGTTAAAGTCGAGCAACTCTTTGAGATGTGTGCGTGAAAAAATTTGACAACGAGCCATCAACCGAATTTGTGCAACAAGTAAATAAATCAAAATAAAAAATGGAGTATAAAAATTATACCCATTTTTCTTGATGAAGACATATTCTTGGAGACGAAAATTGAAAAAGGAAAACCTGCAAAAAAGAAGTAAAATTAAAAAAACAATGATGGGCGGATGCTTGTGGGCAGACGACAGGCATGAGTAGACGATCGAGCATGCGAGAAGAATACAGGGGAGACTGAGTCAAACGGCGTGTCGTTCAGGTCAAGTCGGACTCGCGGACATTCAAGCTTGGCTCCAGACAGGATGTCGTTCGCTCCACTCAGACGAAATGTTCCACTGTCCATGCGAACGGAAATAAGCCAAGAGCGACGACTGTCATTCGGGCCAAGTTGTTGTCATTCGGTGCTGGTTAGTGTCGTCTGGTCCAAGGTCAGGCTATTGTCGTTCAGATCTTGGGGATGTCATCTGGATGAAGATGTTGTCGTCTGAGCCAAAGGAAAGTTGCTGTCGTTCGAGGCTTGTCGCTGTCGTCTGAACGGAGCTACTGTCGCCTGAGCATAGGTCAACTTGGAGTCGTTCGAGGCTAGCCGCTGTCGTTTGAATGGAGCTGTTGTCGTCTGAGTAGAGGTCACGTTGGTGTCATTGCTGTTGAATTGAATTGAGTTGCTGCCATTGCTGTCATCTGCACTGCTATTGTTGATGTCGTTCATGATAATGGTTCGTTTTGACGTTTCTGTTGAAGAAAATTGTTGTTGTTGTTGGTGAAGAAAATGGTTGGGAAGAAAATCATTGTGGATGATTGAAGGAGTGTGGTTCAGCCCAGGCCGTGACTCCGCCACCCACTGCCGTCTCCAAAGCAACTCCGACCACCGTCCAATAAAGACTCACGCCTTCGCCATTAAAACAAAAGAACAGAACAAAAGATTAATGCTAGAAATACATGCAGTAACGGAGAAAGCAAAAGAAAAACGAAAAGAAGAAGAACAAACCAAGAAGAGAAAGATGCTGAAGAGCCGGCGGCAAAAGAAGAAGAATGAGGCAGCAGTGCTTATTATAATTAGGGTTCTTAAGAAGGAGTGAATCATGCACTGATTTGAAAAAAAATAGGAAGGAAAGAAATTAAAGTTGAAACTAAACAGGAGACTTCAAAAATATATGGGGGCTGCAGTAGGGTTCGACCCTTTAACAAGAAAATTCAGGGATTTTTATTCAATTAATTTGGAAAGATATCAAATCAACAAATAGGGAGCTTAATTGGAGGAGACCGTCATGTTTTACAAGTTGAAAATACAATCAGAGGCATGCACTAAATCCGGAAGCAAGGAAACAAATTCAGGAAATTTGAGCAAAATCAAGTCAGAAAAATTGCCAAGTTAGGAAGAAACCTAATTTGGAAGATGACACGAAAAAACCGAAAATTGGAGCCAAGCTCAGAAAATCAAAACTGAAAGGAGAGGGAAGTAGCTAAGCTGTAAATAGAGGAAAAGACCCACTAATCTAGCGGGTAGGATGGGCTTGAGCGGATGGGAAGTCCAGCAAAGATTTTTAACAAAAAATATTATAACAAGGCCTTGAGAGGTTGCAAAATTTGCAAGATGTCCCCAAGCAACAAAAATAGCACTTATGTTTGCAAGAAAACTTAGCTCACAATTACAATGAGTTTTACTCTTCTCTCCGAAAAATTCGAAGAAAAGAGTAAGAAACAATTGATGAGCCATAGGAATTAAACCATCGGTTATGCCTCGAGTAATAACTGAAGACATTATGATCATCATCAATATGAATCGTTACAGAATATTAATAGTCATTCATCAACTCGTCATCTATAAATAGGACTGAAGACAACTAGCTAAGGTACGTTCTACTAGGCACTCATATCGATACTCTGCAGAAATCAATACTAACTGGAGCATCGGAGATTCCTTCGGAGAGCCACTCGACCTCATTGTGTTTTGTACTTTCAGGTTACGAGGCGACATTCGTAATTTTCAAGTGTTCTAATTCTCTTATTATTGTTGTTCTTTTTACGAGATAACAACAATATGAAAAGTTGTAACTAAACAATAATAATAAAGTAATAACCCAGTAATATATAGCAAATGTAAAAAAAAAATAAGACACAAAAAAAGTAAACCACATACTTGTTACAGTCCCTCTTCCCAATATCCAACCAATATTAATCGAATATACCTGATATATACGAAGCAAAACCCACACTATACCCACTAGTATGAAGCAAAATCCACATTGTTCGCACAAATCGTAATCTCCCCTCAACAGGAACGACAACTATATAAATAGGAATGAGATACAAACCTCTTTTTTTATTTGAAAAAATTAAGAAGATAATAGAGTTATATAAAATTATAGGGGTGTGAATTCTCTCTCCTAATATATCAATTATCTATTATAAAAATTCTAATAAAATTTATCTTTAAGCAAAGATAATTTACCTTAATATAAAATAACTTTAAAAATCCCGACATTAATATTTTGAAAAGACTGCATAGACTATAATTTTCACAATCATTTTTATACTTTTAAAAGTAAGGGCTGCAGGTAAAAAAAACAAAAATAGAAGAAAGGGCAGATCCCAGTATTTGCTTAACCAAAACTCACCGTTTTGCTTCCTAGCCTATACCATTCCGAAACTGCCCCTGAACAGAGCCTCTCCATGCTCATCTTCTCTGCATTTTCCCCTGTTTAAGCCTTCCCGCTTCTTTCTCTGTTGTTTGCTTTGTGTGTTTTTCGGCCGAGATCGAACAGTCTGGTTCTAATTTGTTTAAATTGAGCTTCAATATATTGTGTGTGTTGAAATTGGTAAATATTATTATTAATTTAATAATAGTGAAAAACGACGCCTTGCCTGCTGCCACACAAACTTCAAGATCGAAGTGAAGGAGATTCCCATATCTCAACTGATCCAGATCAGCCAAATTAGAGGTAAATTTTGGAGCTTTATTATGTTTTGCTTCAAATGAACAACTTACTACTCTGAGAATCGCGCTTAAAACTATGGAGAGTGAGATCCAACGTTCCATATCTTCCCGGCTGAACCGTAGAGGTGACAGGAACAACCAAACTCCACGTTCTAAAGGTAACCCATTTTTTGGATTTTAATGTTTTTGGTAAAAATAGAAAAATGGTTTTTTGTAGTAGTTGTGACTGAGTTCTATTTATGGTTGCAGATGTTGAAGGTGAAATTTTTTCGGCTTCTGGGAAGTTTTCTACTGATTATCCGATGAGGATAGTGTGGAAAAGAGGGTTTATTCGGTTGGTTCTTGTTGCTGGGATTGTGTGGATGTTACTTATTCTTGTTGTGTTACTGTTTCATATTTGGTCCTGTCAATCTTCTTAATCCTTTTTTTCAGGTAAATTAATTCTTCATGTATATATGTATATGTGTGTGTTCATATGTTTTAGTATTAACCTTTAATGTGATTATTGATGTTCACCATTTATAGAGAGAGTGTATCAGTAGTCATGAACATTGTGGCATTCCATGAAGAGTTATTCGGTTTTCGTACTCATCTCTTGATTTCATTATGTTGTGAATTTTGTGCACTGCTTGCATCCTGTATGAGTGTGCAATATCTCATTAATTGGAGGCAGAATTTATATGCATCAGAGTGAAAATCCTTTAAAGCTTCTGCACTTTTTAGCTGAGTTTTCTAGGCATTGGATCAGTGAGGAGGAAACTGTTAGAAGATTCTAAATATTTTAGGGAACGCGGTAAAGCGGAAAATCCAATACTAAGGGAGCATGAAGGGGTTTGTCTTGGAGAGCTGCACGACTATGTTTCTTTATTAAATTCTTTTTATGTAGGAAGTGAAAAACTTTCCTTCTTATCTAATACTGTATTAGGAGTTTGCAAATTTTACAACAATAATGACATGCCAAGAGCACATGTTTATGTTTCGTATGCCTACAAGTTCCACTTTATCAAAGCTAGAGAATCTTGTTTTTCAGTTGCTTAATATTATCGTTATGTTTGATTTTTGCAGCTATATGTAATAAAGAAAGCAAGTTATACAACATATTAAACACACGGGGATATGTACAACAACACCGTAAGACTAAACTCAGGCCTTTGTTCCTTGAAAATTTCATCACAAATTCTCATTTTGAAGTTACTGATGCCAATTCTCTCCTCCTCTTTTAGGTTGTCCTATCCCTGTTGCCAATAATCCTGACAAAATAGTTATTCCAG